>PVKE010032578.1:0-18396 GCA_004027555.1 Craseonycteris thonglongyai
CCCACGGCATCATTAAGGTCCCCAACGTGCACTCTTCTTTGCAGTATTCGCTCCATAAGACGCACACACTTTTCCCTCCACTTTTGGGGGTGGGGGGGAAGTGCGTCTTATGGACCGAAAAATACAGTAACTGCTTTTGGCAGCTGCTTTCCCCATCTAAACTTGTAAGAAAAAGAGATCACTAAAGCAAGCTTGACCAACCCACAGCCTGCATATCTCCCAAGATGGCTTTGAATGTGGCCCAACACAAATTTGTAAGCTTTCTTAAAACATTATGAATTTTTTTTTTTTTTAGCTCATCAACTATTGTTAGTATTAGTGTATTTTGTGTGTGGCCCAAGAAGACTCTTATTCTTCCATTGTGGCCCAGGCAAGCCAAAAGGTTGGACAGCCTGGCACTAAAGGTTTCTTAAGGGCTTAGAGAGGGCATATCCTGCAGGATCATGGAAAGAGAGAATGTAGCACAGTGTTCAGACAGGAGAATAACCTAATCTAAGAAAAGTTAATTTCCCCAAAAGGGAGAAGATGGCAGGAGTCCCCCAATTTCTGCTTGGAGACAAGGACTTCTGAGTCTCCCGGTCATTACAAAACTCCTAGAGAAGTAGCCAGATAGATTAAAGTTTAGTAATTGTCAAGCATTTAGGGTTGTGTAAACACTAGGACATTGGGATGACTAAGGAGTACTGTAAGGGAGTTGTGTGTTTGTGTGTGTGTTGAGGCGGGGAGAGGCATGATCAAATGGTTCTATGAGGGCTGTCTGGAAAAATTCTACCCATAAATGCCTCTATTTGTCATATTACATGGCTGGATACTTTCCGGACAGCATGCAAATATCCTGGCTATGTTGAAGATTACTTGGGTCTATACACACAATAAACTTCATAGAACCATACACAAACTTTTTTTAAAGTTCTTGTAAAAGATGGCGAAATAAGATCTGTACCTAAGTTAATAATATTATACTGATATCAATTTCCTAGTTTTAATGATATACTCTGGTTATGGTTATGTAAGATATCATCATTAGGAGAAGCTGAATGAAACGTGGGAACTCTCTGTACTATTTTCACCACTTCTTGTGAATTGTCAAATACCATATTTTCCGGCGTATAAGACGACCGGGCATATAAGACGACCCCCTAATTTTACAGTTAAAACATAGGTTTAGGCCTATATTGGCTGTATAAGACTACCCCCCACTTCCGAGGCTGTAGTCTTATACAGCGAATATAGGCCTAAACCTATGTTTTAACTGTAAAATTAGGGGGTCGTCTTATACGCCCGGTCATCTTATACGCCGGAAAATACGGTATTTAAACAAAGAAGTTATCTTTTTAAAAGCTCATAAGATCAAGGGTATCTGAGAACTCACTGTGCTTTCTGGTCAATTTTTCTGAGAACCTGAAATTACTCTTTTAAAATGTCTATTATTTAAAAGTAACATACAGGTAAAAATAAAGATCCATCAACAATTTTTTTGTAAAGTTTATGAAGAAACCAACCCCTATGGTTGCTATAGCAACATATTTTCCTTCTATATTGCTTTAAGAAAAGGCTCAAATACACATGAAGGTATAGCACAGAAATAAAAGATTGTCTTTTAATAATAACTCATCCACAGCACCTGAGCATAAAGCTCTTGTCAACACAGCAAATGTCTCATACTGGAATTAAATTTTCCAGAATATCTTCAGATTGACTTAGACTATTAGCCTCTGCACAGGTTACAGATTCAGTGATGCAATGGGTGGATTCCAAAATTCAAGTACATCTTGAGAAAGTTCACCTTTTGAGTCCATTCAAGTGAAGCCCAAGAATTATGTAGCATTAGGCAATCTTAGTTATTTGTGAGGCTGTGATGTCCAAATTTATATATATTTAGAAAAATGGCTACAATTACAAGATTGAAGACATATCGCCATTGAGTAAAGGTATCTTTCATAATATTTTCTCAAAAGAACCTTCCCCAACATTGTTTAGATCTCCATGCAGACTTCTAGATTAAACTAATCTCAGGACTACTGGTATAAGAAGCTGTATAAGTACTCAGTTTGGCTTCTTTTCAGAAAGTTTCTATTAGTTAACACAGGAGGTAATAAAAAAAAGCCTTCTAACAAAGATCTGGCTGCCCCAAGACACATTCACACCATTATAGGAGGCTGTCCATTCATTTCCCAAGGAACCTGTCAAAGCATCTCAGCTCTAACAAGAAGAAATAAGTAAAATTCCACCTGGATCTAGCCCATGAATCAATTTATTTGAAAGCTAAAACCATAACCTTGCTTGGGGAGAAAATATTGAAGAAAAATTTAAGGACATTTTTCATGTAAGATGCCCTTGAGTTCTTACATAGACCTAAGTTGCTACACAAATCACACTTGTGCTGAAGCTTAATTTTAAAGACAAACTTTGTGGGTATGACTAAGAACATCATTATATCAAATGTCCATAGTTATTCAATACTGTGCTGGGAAGCAGGTCTTAAAAAGCTTAACCTGTGCTTGTCATTAATTGTTCTCTATAAAAATGGCAGGAAATCCAAAATATATTTTTAATGCTGTTATAAGAAAAATAAAATACACTCTGGAAAAAGTGAGTAAATATGTTCTTATGCATACTTAAGAAATGCATATATTTGCAAATATTAAACAGTTCACTAGATGAAGGCAGTTGATTTGGGAGAATGAGACAAATGATATTATCTCTAGAATATTGACTTTCACTAAATTGTTATAAATACTATATATGGTATTTTTTAGTCTAGTTTAATTATATATAGTAAGTGATTCAAATAAATACTAATATATTTGCTGTTACATAATAAGAACCTAAATTTCAAAATTTTTTCAAAAATTGCTCTTAAAGTGTCTACACACACAACTTAGGCATTTCAATAGATATCAGTTTAACAATACTGCCCAAATCTTTTTTTTTTTTAATTTTTATTTATTTATTTATTTATTTATTTATTTATTTATTTATTTATTTTTGACAGAGAGAGAAAGAGAGAGAGAGAGAGAGAGAGAGAGAGAGAGAGATACAGAGACAGAGAGAGAACTGAACTGGGGGAGCTCCCAGTCCAGCATATGGTTCCGCACGGGCTGGGGCTGGGATTCGATCCTCAGTCCCCCGGTGCTGCAAAGTGAGTGCTCAACCCACTGAGCCATCCCGGCTTCCCCACTGCCCAAATCTTACAAGGCATTTTCAGTGATTTTTTTTTTGAGACTTTTTGAACATCAATTTAAAAATTATATTTTTATTGAAATAACTTCTTTATCAATCTAGAAAGTCAACACCTATAATTACATTTACTTTCATTCATACATTTGTAATTGGGTCACTCTAAATTATATATATAGTATCTTTTTCTATAGTTGTATACTATGTATATATTATTTCTATCATCTGTCTATCATCTATCTATCTATCTATCTATCTATCATCTATCATCTATCTATCCATATATACATACATACAAAATGAAACTATTGAAATCATTCAGGAAAAACATAACACATTACTTAAAGAGCAAAGAGTAACTGAATCAAGGCCAACTTATCATCATAACTTTAAAACACTAACAGAAAAAGAAAATCAGCCCAGAATTCTGTGGCTTGGAAAAATGTTATTCATATATGAGAGTGAAATAGGTTTCAGTTAAATAAAAACTGAGAGAATTTGTCATCAACACACCTGTCCTGCAAGAAATAGTTAAGAAAATTCTTCAAGCTGTAAGAAATTATACCGTATGGAAAGTTAAATATCTAGGAAATAATGAAAATCACACACACACACAAAGATAAATAAATGGGCTGATATAAAAATTGGCATTTTATTCTTCTCTTAATTTTCTTAGAAAAAAAATACCTGCCCAAACAAAAAGTAATATTACTATAGGGAGTGATTTAAAATCTATATAGAAATAAATATAATAGTACAGTACAAGGGTAAGTGGAATAGTATTATTATAAGGTTTCTCACATTGGAGTAAACTGAAGTGTAGAGTGAAATATGAAATAAAAAAATATTAATTCTAAGTTTATTTTGTTAAGTAACAATGCATATTATAGTGCTCAGAGCAACTATTGAAAATATAATACATGAAGTGAGTTTAAAAGCTGATAAAGGAAACAAGTGAAACAATTAAAAAGTTCACTCACCTAAATAAAACTAAGAAAAGGGTTAACACAGGAATAACAATAAACTAAAAAACAGTTTGGATAAATAAAAAACAAAGAGCAATATGGTAGATTTAAGTCCAGCCATATCAAAAATTACATTAAATGTAAACAAACTTTCAATTAAAGGGAGGATATTACCTTACTGAATAAAAACACAAGACCCAAGTATATTTAACCACACAAGATGCTCTTTAAGTATAATGACACCAAAGAGTTAAAAGTACAAGGATAAAAAAAGATAAACTATATATACAATAAGCATTAGACAGCAATGAGATATGGGTATATTAATATCAGACAGAACAGACTTCAAGAAAAATAATAGTACCATGAGGGATATTTCATAATGATAAAAGAAAAAATATAACAATCTTAAATGGGTATGTTTATAATGATGAAGAGTCAAAATACCTGAAGAAAAACTCATGGAAATAAGTGGAGAAATAGTCAAATCCACAAATACAGTTGAAGATTTTAATAATCCTCTATCAGCAAGTTTTCTAAGCAGGTAAAGGTGTAATAGCAATTAATACAAATGTAACCAACTTAAACCGGTTGACATTTACAAAGTCTGTTTTCTAAACTGACTCTTCAGAATATAAATTATGTAAATGGTTATTAAGGACATGAAAAGATGCTCAACATCACCAGTTATTAGAAAAATGCATATTATAAGCACAATAAGGGGAAGCCGGAATGGCTCAGTGGGTTAGGCGCTCACTTTGCAGCCCCAGGGACCGAGGATCGAATCCCGGCCCCGGCCCGTGCGGACCCATATGCTGAACTGGGGAGTGCCCCCAGTTCAGTTCTCACTGGGGTGAGACCCCGGCCCAGTTCCTGCCCTGTGCAGCCCCACTCCCCGCTGTGGAATGAAAACTATGTGGAAAAAACAATGATGTGCAACTATGGAGACTGTTCTGGGCCCTCCCCCTTCTCTCTGTCTCTGACTCTGTATCTCTCTCTGTCAAAAACAATAAATAAATCTTTAAAAAAAAAAAGCACAATAAGCACAGTAAACATTAGAATGATTAAAACTAAAAAGATTAATAACACTCTATGCTGATGAAGATGTGAAACATCTGAAAATCTTAATATATCTGGCAGAAATGGAGACAATAAAACTATTGTTGAATAACTAATCTATTTCTTAAAGGGTTAAATGTAAGTTATTCTGTGACCCAGCATTTCCACTTCTAGACATTTACCCAAGAGACATAAAAATATATGTCCACAAGAAGGTTAGTGCATGCATGTTAATTGTAACTTTATTATTAACCTTAACTGTAAACAACCCCAAATGTCTTTTGAAAGATGAATGGACAAATTGTGGTATATTTATATGATGGAATACCCTCGGCAATAAAAATGAACAAATTGCTCTTGTATAAAACAACATGGATGAATTTCATAGACATGTTGAGCTAAAGAAATCAAATACTAAATAGCACATACTGTATGATTTCATTGTTATGAAGCATTAAGACAGGTGAAAGTCATCTATAATGATAGAAATTTTTTTTATTTTTATTGTTTTTTGACAGAAAGAGAGAAAGGCAGAGAGAAGGGGGAGGGCCCAGAACAGTCTTCATGGCTGTATGTCAGTTTTCCACATGGTTTCATTCCACACAGGTGGGTAGGGGCTGTGCAGTGCTGGAAACGGGCCGGGGGCCTCCTGCATGGGAGGCACACCCCACAAACTGGGGGCCAAACTGGGGGCCCCCACACATGGAAAGCTCATCCTGGCAAGAACTGAACTGGGGGCCTCCCACATGGGAGGCACACCCCAGTTCAGCATATGGGTCCACATGGGCTGAGGTCGGGACCAGAACTGGATCCTCAAACCCCAGGGCTACAAAGCAAGTGCTTAACCCACTGAGTCATTTCAGCTTCCCCTAATGATAGAAATTATATTAGTGATTTTTGAAGCAGGGGATAAGGTGTGATGAGGTGGTAATTAATTTTAAAGAGTTATGAGAGGACTTTGTGGGTTAAATAAATGGTCTATATGTTAACTGGGTTAGGGGACAGGTGATAGACATACATCTCATATCTCATCAAACCTTGTACTTAAAATATGTATAATTTGTTATATGTAAATTAGACCTTAATGTAGTGTAACAAATGAAAAAAATCAAATAATACACAGCACAGTGACTGGAACATAGTGTTAATAACTATTTATTAAATTTATTAATGTCTTAGCCTTTACCAGGTGCTTGGGAGATAAAAGAAGGGGAAAACAAGTCTTCCTGGTAGAACAAGGAAGTCCTTCAAGCCTCTCTAGTTCTAAAAGTTTGAGGTACAAAATGTTGTTCCACAGCCTAGGTTGTGTTTTTCGCACAATGTAGAGAAGTATATAGACTAGAAGAAAGAGAAGAGTCGGGGAAACTGCCAGACAACTCCAACCCAAACCTCGCTGAGAAATGCTACCAAGTGCATTACTAATAATGTTTGATTCACCTCTGTATCCTTGGCACAGGTCAGAGAGTCCAGCGTATGATAAGGTTGATGAATTTCAGTGAATGAATGAGTGAATGAATGAATGAATGATAGTTCATACAGTTCATATTAACTTTTGATCTAATAAAGTACAGCCATACTGGTTAGGCCGAATTCCCAGACTCAGCTGGGCCGTGCGTGGAAGGTTTTAATCCATTTGGCTGTGCTGCTCACTACTCTTGTCTATGACAATATATAAGCAAGGGCAACAAGACCTACTTTTCCTCTGATAGATTGTCATGGCCTATTTAGTAGTGTCCCCAAAGAGTATTAATATATCACATTTGTCCTTGTGCCCAGCTTGCTCTGAGTAATAACCTTTCAGAGTTAGAACAGACCTCAGAGACTAATTCAACTCCTCCATTTTCAGATTAAGATTCTTGGCCTCAAAAAATGTGACTTGCTTGGGATTACACAAAGTATTGCTAAAAAAAAAAAAAAAAAAATCAATTCTATTACACTCCTAGTTTGGTATTTCTATTGGCCTAAAACATACACCGATTAAGGAAAAAGAAATCTCTTACCATCATATAGAAAGAGAGAGAGAGAGAAGGAGAACAGAGGAGGGACGGAAAAGAAGAAGGGAAGACAAAACAGGCAAGCAGATTCTTCATTGGCTTGTCAAAGCCCTTTCACGAAGAAAATCAATGACCCAGCCAGGGACAGACATGCAGTGGTCACACCAGGGTCTAGTCTTCACATAGCTTACTTGCTTCCAGCTGCTTTTCTTTCAGATGAGTCCAAATCCCTTTCAGTCCTGTGTGACTGTGCTAATTAATTGTTAAATTGAGCCATCTATTAACAATCTGCAGGGCTGGAAGCCAAAAGGAGTATTAAAATATTTAAAAGCTCTTAAGCCAGGGACACAAGCTGATCAGCAGCAGGAGGCAGAGAGGCTATTTCCCCTGGTACTAAGTGGCTAAATTAAGGAAACTGAGTTTGCCGTATTCCATTTGAAACTCTGCTTCTGACTTATTTCCATTATCAAAGGCTGGACATCAAAGAAGCAGTACCCACTTAGTCAGCGCCATCTTGGAGCATCCAGCTCCTTATCGCATATACTGACAGTGCCTTGAGAATGCCATCATCACTTCCAAATGAGGCCAAGATTCATCAGGTTAAGTGAAAACCTTGGGGTGAAATAGATTCAAAGTCGTTTTCTGCACATAGCTAAAGTACAACAGAATCCAGGAAATACAGACTAAATAGGCCACTCTGTAACCCATGGTAGATAGTACTAAAGGACAATGGAATGCATTTGATTAATTAACGAGGAATATCATTTGTCTTCTTGCTGGCTGATAAGCTATGGATCAGGGGGAATTTGGGCAGAGGAAGAGAAACAGAAAATGACTTAGCAAAGACAGTTTGATGCCCTTTGTTCTCACTGACTCATGTGTTTTGAAAATTGTGTTGGGGACTAAGGGAGATATTTCAATAGTATTCAAATGTTGACTGGGGTGAATCATTGTTCTCTGCTTGTCATTAAAAGTCAGTGGGTGGAAATATATGATGTGCCTCTTATCAAAGACAAAAGGCTTAGAAGAGAGAATTCAGTATGTCCCATTTGCTCTAAAAAGAAAGAGGAAAGAATATTAGAGAGATCCTTAAGTAAAGATGTGCTGCTATGTTCTCAAAAAGGCTCTCTATGAGAATTTTAATCTCACCTTTGATGTGCCTCTCTGACCATGTTCAGAGTGTATTACTAAGTATCCAATGAAAGAAAACTACTTTATTTTTAAAATAGATATGGATTCATTTTGATTTGGGAACTCTGGAATAGAGGGGTACAGTTTTCTTAAAGAACAAATCATTCTACTAATTGCAAGCCACAAGAAATTCCAGGACATATTTCTGAGGCAAAGGACCATCCTTAAAGCATTGTATTGATTAGTCCTTGGGCAATAAGTCATTAGCTCTTTATTGGGCCTATTGTGTAATCCACACTTTGTGGTACAATGTATGCTGGGAATTGTCTTAAGTTCTTTACAAAGAGTAAGTCATTTAATTTTCATAATATCCTTATGAGGAAAGAAGCACTACTATTCTCTTTTCACAGAGTACAGTAAAACTTGTGGGCAATGAACCTGCTCAAGTTGCATAGCTATAAGGATTGGACTTGGGATTTAGTCCAGCCTAACTGGCTGGGAAGTCCATGGTTTTAAGTTTAATGCCTTCCAAATGTCATCTTGACAGATTAGAATGGAAAGAAAGATGCTCCTTGCATCGACAAGTTTTGAGTCCTGAATATGGATTCCTAACTGCTTGCACTCATATTTACCCATCAGTAAAATAAGATATAATACCTATGCTATAATAATATTAAGAAGATTAAATAGTTTGTTATGCACCAGAAGCACAAAAGTTCATCCACAAAACTCTGTATGTCGTTAGAGTTTTTGTATAGTAAGAGTAATTTACAATCTTGGGCTTATGGAAAACCAAACTGAAATCTTTGCTCAGTCTACCATAGACTTAAGCTTTTTCATTTGTTACTAATATCCGTGACATTCAGTGGCCTTGTGCATATATGATATGTTGCTTAGGCATATCTTTTGTCCTATGCAGAATGTTTCATTTTGACTTTTATGAAAATTGCAATCATGATTTATATAAACTTTTTAAATGTAGAAACTTTTTACTTCCACAGTCAATTTTGAGGATAGTAGAATAAAAGGCTTCAATACTCTGGGAAAAAAAAAAAAAAAGTTTGTTATGCATGCAAAGTACCTGAAACTCAGTTTGCCAAATCTTTCTGTCAGTTGCACCCCTACTAGATGTTAGGGATACAAAGATGAGTAAGATATGTCCCTGAGGGCCTTGGCTCCAAGGTGTGGTCCTCAGAACACAGCAACAGCATCACAGGGTCTTGTTAGAAGGCCCTAGGCTCAGGTAGGAACCCAGAACTACAGAATCAAAATCTATGTTCTAATACCCCTTCCAGTGATTTGTGTGCCCATAAATGGCTCAAATGTGCCACATGTTTGGGTCCCCTTGTCTGTGTAACTTGTGTGACATCTCACACAGGGCCCTCTGGGGGAAATCTTAATTTTAACTACTTCTTTTTGTCAGACTATGAGCATAGCAGACCATGTGGTTCTGGTCTTGTGTTTGGAAAAAATGATCTATGTATATGTTTTGTCTCAACGCTATCCAGCTTTTCTATGCTACAAAAATGCCTTTAATCTTAACTAATAATTTCATCATCTGCTGCATCTGTCTTGGTTCTGTCTGTCACATTCCTGAGCAGTTGGGTTGTGCTGGGGGCGGGCTGCAGGCTGCAATGCCAGACCTCATGGTGGGGTTACACAATGCAGCATTCTTGTGAGGACCGCTCCACCTTCCAGAGCCTCTCATAGGGGCAGGGAAGCCTGGAATCAAATGTGTGCGTGTCAAAAGTTAAACTTAGCCAAACGTTGAAAGACCTGTTCATATCATTAAATATATATATATACACAGTTAGCTAAGGAGATTAAAAGGCAAAATAAAAAAGAAGCCATAGAAATAGAGACTCAATGTGTCATAGGATCTTGGGATCAGAAAAAGGCCTCCAGAAGGCAGTTTCTCAGGAAAAGGAAACAAATGCAGTTTCCTGGTGGACAATGGTATAAATCCGAACAAAACAAAAACCACATGATATTTCTTGGAGGTGAAATGACCCCATGGATGGAATTGTATTTGGGATACCTTCATCAAAAAGAATATCTGAAGAGTCCTCTTGGCAATAAATTGCAGTGAACAAGAGGTGCACAGCAAACTCACCAAATCTTATAGTCTACCCATGCGGCCTCCCTGCCACGCCTGTAGCTTTAAAGTGCAGCCAAACTGGCAATTTAATGTGCAAAGGGCAGTGGTCTCGGGGTCAGAAAACCCTGATTCGTATTCATGCACTGCCTTTACTCAGAGTTTAATCACTTTGGGTCTCATTGTTGTCATCTCTTAAACGTGACAGTTTGACAAGTTGACCTTCAAGATTCCTCCAATTCTAAGTTTCTCAGATTTAAAGACGTCATAAACACCCTCCTTGCATGGTGCCCCAGTCCTTGGAGCCAGGAGGGACCACATCTGCTCACTGTCTGCTCCATGTGTTCCACACACGGCTCACCACTGCCTCGGTTCTTTGACTGCACTTTTAGCTTGTTAAATGACTCTAACTCCTGTAGCAGACAGGGAGTGGGGGATTTGTCAAGTCTTTGTGGGGGGTCAGGGGAAGAATTGGCATTAAGTGAAAAGAATGAAGAGAGGAAAGAGGGAGAAAAGGGAAAAGAGTAGTCAGGGCATTCTCAAGACATGAGTCCCCATTTAGGGGAACCACTGGGAAGAAAGGAAAGAAGGAAGAAAGAGAGGAAGGGAGAAAAGCCCCAAAGTGGCAAAGAAGAGTGGTGGAAGACAGAGCTGGGAGCAGGGCCAGGTAGGTGCCAAATAAAGGGCATTTAATTTCTTCTATCTTCACTTTCACCTCTACAGCAGACAAACTCAAAAAGATAAGATTTGTTCAAAGACAGTGACTCAAGCAATGATGTTACTCCACGGAGACCAAGTTGGCGTCTTGTGGTCGATGTTCTAGTTAGTGAAATAGCCCAATTTTGCTTTCAAACAGAATGCCCACTTTTCTTCTCCTTCCCAAGAGATTTTGCTGTTTTCTTTTGGTATCTTGAACAGCCCTTGCTGCTACAAAAGGCAGAGTTTACATTTATTTAAGAAAAGTGCTTATTTCGTGTGATTTGACATAAGAGCATTATTTTAGCTGAAGGCCAACAGCCTCAATCAATTTCAAGGAAGCCTGGTGTTATTGACAGAGTGCTTCCTGCTGTGCTTTCTAGAAGCAAGAAGTACAACTGAAAACAAGATACTTGGCACCTATCAAAGGAGCAAAAAAGAGGCAAATATAATGGGGGGAGCCAAGATCTGAGTTGCAGCCCATGCTTTGACACAGTTATTATGTGATCTTGACAAAGTCAAATTCTCTAAGTATTGGTTTTCATACAAAAAAAAGAAAAAGTATCAGAAGTTCTTTTCTCAAGGATGTTGTAAATTTCCATTGATCTCCTTAGAAATACATGTTTTAGTACCTACAGTTTTCTCCTTCCTGATATTCTCCATCAAATTAAAAAATAATAATTTCCTCTCATTTTTCAAAGGATTAAAAATTGCTTTACCTTGATATGTCATTTCCAATTCAATTTGAAAAAAATCAAACACATTTCAATAATATAAAAAAAAATCTCACTGCATAGGAAATGGAAATAGACTTTTTGAAACTTTTTTGGTTTTCAAAAGAGAGGCTAATCAGGTTACATTATTTTAGAAGCTTGGACAAAGAAAACTTTTTTTTTCTTTCATATTTCAATGTAACTAGAATTTGCCTAATAGAATATGCAATTGGAATAACCATATTGTACATATATTGGTACCTGTAAAATAATTCAGTTTTCTTTAAATCCTTTTTACATGATAATACTACATAGTAAATCTTTTCTTTTTTCCCTCAGAATGAAAGCAGCAGAAGAATATTGGCAGTAGTTTTGGAAAATTATTGCAAGTTTTGAATATGAAGCTTAAATTTCTAAGGTTCTTCACCAAATCCTATAATTAGAGTGGAAAGAGATCTTTGAAAACATTTTTCTCGAATCTTTGTCTCACAAATAGAAGAATTTAAATCCATAAAACCAAGTTAATTGCCCTAAGTTATATGAACAGTTGGAGGAAGGTTCAGAATTTGGACCCACTTTTCATTAGACTGTCCTGTCTTTCTCATTTAAAGATGTTTATTAATGTTAGTAAGAAAAATTGACATTTTCACAGATAGTTCCAAGATGAATTGGGGATGACAATGTCCTTAATTAATTATTGACATCAACCAGGAGTACATTGTAGATTACTTTGTAGTGGTCAATAAAACTGAAGAAAACTTGTCTGACAATAAAAAGAAACATAAGTATGAGAGGTTGGTACAGAGGAAACTAAAAGAAGCCTGGTTTTTATATATTCTTGGACAACTAGAGCTGACCTATAGTAGTTTGCTCAAGACTTCTTACTACGTGCAACATGGGAAGGCAATGTGGTGTATTAGACATGAAATCACATTTGGATAGATTTGGGCCTGAATCTGTAACTTGTAGTGAGATATTAAACAAACCATATAACCTAATTTTGTCTCTTCTATCCTCATAAATAAAGAACATATTTTAATTAATGAAACAATAGCATCTAGTTTTATTCTTAGCACATTGCAATAGAAATTTAGAGCAATATTACTTTCTCCTCCCTCCACAGAGTTCTTTTCAGGGCAAAATCTACACAATAGTTAGTGTTCATTTGGTTACCAGGGATAGAAAAACAGAAAAACAGCTCAAACTAGATTAAAACAAGGAATTTTGTTCACGTAAGTGAAAAATCAAACGGATTTTTTTTTTTTTTTTAAGCATGGCTCAGCCTAAGGATACATAGCTCTTGTGCTCTCCATCTCTCAGATAGGGTCATTCCACAGGAGAAATCTTTTATGATTGTACCAGGAGAAAAGACAGAACTATAATTAGGATCCTTTCCATTTCTGCTTCCCAAGCCTTGGAGAAATTCGTGGTTAGTAGCCATTCCTCTGCTCAATGTCTACCAGTGGTAATATATTTCTACTAAGAAATATGTTGCTAATGGCAGTGTTGATTTCTGTTCAAGTCACATAAAATAGGTACCAGAAAAAAAGAAGGGAGAAAGTAGATTATCGTATTTGTCCATGTATAAGGCACCCCCGTGTATAAGACAACCCCAATTTTTCTAGTCCAACATTAAGAAGTCAATACTTGGGTTACTCCTATGTAAAAGATGACCCCCAAGTTTTGGTCTAACAATTTTATACAAAAGTATCATCTTATACACAGAAAAATACGCTAAGTTATCAGAGGAAGAGGAAAGGGATGCTGGACAGATAAAAACAATGATCACTTCAAGGGGCTCTCTATATATTCCTGATTGTTTGGAATTTGAGTTACTCTTGGGGAAAAGAAAAATTAATATCCAGTGACTATTTTGAATTTTTAGAAATTTACCAGTGATGTAGCAAATATATATCTAAAAAGTAAATGATTTAACTGTGACATCCCTAAAGCCCACTGCAGGTTCAGTGAAGTCAGGCCCCAGGAAAACAAGGATGATGTGAACTGCGTAGGAACCCGTGGCAGACTCTTATCTCCTTTGAGGTAAGGCCCAGGCCCTGTGAAGTGTCAAGCACAGATGACCTAACCAATCAGGTTATAGCAAGTTCTCAGCCACAACCTTCTTGGATGCAAGCTCTTTCCCTAATGGACTTAACACTGTGATGTCGTTTTGAACAAAATGAGAAAGCTCATGTGAAGTCTGAGATGAACTGTGATAATAATGCATAAAATGCTAGGCTCTGGATCTGACATGGAGGGAGAACTCAATAAACTTTAGCTGCTACTTCTACAAAGCTATGGGATTATCATAATTTACTCTCTATGAGAAGTTAGCCTGGATGGTATAGCCAGAGCAGACCATAAACTGTAACTTTGCTACCGCTGTGTTGCATGGAAGGTCTCTTTCTGGCTGAGATAATCTTTGGAGCAAAGCTCTCACTCCTAATTCTTACTTTGGTGCTGCATTTCCTCTACCCACCTATCCAATAAGTCATCTTAGCAAGAATACATTTTTTTATTTTTACATTTTTAGTTTTCTTTTTTCTTGGTAGTGTTTTGCAAATTTTTTTTTATGTGAGCCAGTCACAGAAGGACAAATATGACATGATTCCAGTTATGAGTTACCTAAAATAGTCAAACTCAGAAGCAGAGAATAAAGTGGTGGTTACTAGGGAACAGAAGGGAGGGGCAAATGGGAAATTGTTCAACTGGTATACACTTTCAGTCATGCAAGATGAATAAGTTTAGAGATCTGCTGTACAGCATCTCTAAACTTACTAATCTTGCGTGACTGATGAATAAGGCCTATAGTGAACAATATAGCATAAAGCCTACAGTGAACAATACTGTATTGCACACAAAAAATTGTTATGAGGGTAGAGATCTCATGTTAAGTATTGCCACCTCCCCAAAACACAAAATCTCAACAAAGGGCTGCAAGGAAACATTTGGAGATGATGGATATGTCTATTACCTTGACTGTGGTGATAATTTCATAGGTATATGCTTATGTCCAAACTCATCAAATTGCATGCATTAAATATGTACAGTTTTTGCATATCAATTAAACCTCAATAAAGCTATTAAAAATAAAGTACGTTTACAAAAAAGAAGAAACTTAAGTACATAGAATTATATCTACCTTCCCCAACCTCGCTATCTTAACAATCTAACGTTATTTTGGATGTGTTTTCAGGACACAGTTCACTTCTATTTCACCAAGTCTGCACTTGCCCTTTGGTGATTTCCCAAAGTATCTACCTGTTTTCAGTTATTCTTCTTATGAACTCTTTTCTAATTACCTTTCCATCCTTATCCCAGATTCCTGATTCATTGTTGATTTCATTGTTCTCCAAATCTCAAAGAGTTCTCTAATTCAAGGACTGGAAACTACAGCTTGCAGGTCAAATCTTATATCCTGACTCATTTTATAAACAAAGTTTGATTGGAACATAGCCACACCCA
Organism: Craseonycteris thonglongyai; assembly: GCA_004027555.1. NCBI lineage: Eukaryota > Metazoa > Chordata > Mammalia > Chiroptera > Craseonycteridae > Craseonycteris > Craseonycteris thonglongyai. The sequence goes on from PVKE010032578.1 coordinate 15,299, forward strand.
CTCATTGACATATCACCTATATCTGCTTTTGTCCTGGCAGAGTTGATTAGTTACCACAAAAATAATGGGGTCCACAAAGCATCAAATATTTACTATCTGGTCCTTTGTAGAAAATAATTGCCTGCCCCTGTTCATGCCACTCTCCACCTTTCTGCCCTTTTTTCTGCCCTGGTAGGTCTGCCTCTACAAACTGCAAAGACTACACCCTGCATTCTCTCACTCCTAGCTTCTCAATGAGTTCAAACCATTGATAGGCACTAGCAATGGTTCAGAGAGTTGGAGGAGAGATGGTTGATCTCTCCTTTCTGGGCTGTGGTTGGTGGTGTTTTATTTTTCTGCTTAAGGTCATAACAACCCATGCAGTTTTTCAGTGGATGGATGGAAAAAAGGACAGGGAGAAGAGACTAGGGAGCTGATATTTCACAGCATTTTAAAATTAGACTTTATTTTTTAGAGCAGTTTTAGGTTCACAACAAAATTCAAGGGAGCATACATGCCTGAAGCGGCCCATGCATAAGCTCCCCCACTATTCAGTGTCCTGCCCCAGAGTGCTATATTCTTCACAAGGGATGTGCATACATTAACACATCATTATCACCCAAAGTCCATAATTTACATTAGGGTTCATTCTTGATTTTACACAATTATTTCATTATATTGTTAAAATAATTTTTAAACCACATGAATGTAATAACTGGTTAAAGACTAAACAAAATAATTGAGCATTTAAAAAATGTTTCAAAGTGAGAAAAATGCTACAAAGGATCAATGCTATAACATAAAATGAAAGAATCTGACTTGGCCTTGAAATCAGCCATCCTCCCTAAGGAAGTGATTTCTAAGCTGGAATAAGAGGTTCTATGGAGGAAAGGAACACAGCACGTTCAGGACCTGAGATGTGGCTCCAGCAAAAGCAGTGAGAACAAGAGTTATTTGTGATAAAATTGACAAGGCAAGCATGGATCAGACACAGCAGGACCTCAAAGGACCTTACCCTAGTAAAGACTTATCCTAAGAGCAGTAGGAATCCATAGAGGAGTATGATGGGAACCATAATCAAAATGAGAAAAATCACTTCAACTAAAACTTGGGAAAAGACTGGAGGGTCTAAGAACAGATGTGAGAAAAGGTTATTGTAGTCATTCAGGCAAGATATGATCATGGCTTGGATTCGGTTGATGGCCATAGAGATAGAGAGAAAGATATAGATCTGATAGTCTCCTGACTTATTACAGCTACTGCTTATTGGTTGTTATATTTCCACATAAGTAAAGAATGGAGGGATGGGAATCTTACCAAATAGAATATTACCATTGCTCTTTAGAAAAATATTGAATCATACCAAACATTATTTTTATCATGTGCCATATCTTATTATTTTATTAATACTGTGAACAATAAGTCAGCAGAATTACCTAGGCTAATGCAACCTCTGTTTTCTTTAACACATAACTTTCAAGATGGCCCTGGATAAGGACAGTCTGGGGAATGAAGGGAGAGCTGGAAGGTTGACTAGAACGTTTTATGTTCCAGGGTTAAGAGAGGCAAGTATCACCTCCACCCCAATTCCACTCAACAGAACTTAGTCACAATTCTTCACCTGGTTGTAAAAGTGGCTAGGAACCCTCTCTGATTACAGGAGAGTGCAGATCTGATAGAGCATTACCTCTGAGGAAAAATTATTTTTGCATTATTGAAAAACTAGATACATAATTATGATATTGAAGAGCATTAGATATACATTTTTAATTTAATCTGGCTTCAGGAAACTTTCAGCTCAAAACCAGCAGCTTCTATGCCCAAACAGTAAATATATACAGTTGCTGGGGTCCCTGAAATAAAACTAAGTTTTCAGGAGTGTCATCTGACATCTTTAGATATAATTTTTGTTCAGTCAGTTTGAAGAAACTGCAAGAGTCCAACAGTGAATATGTTCAAGTTTCTCGGCAGGCAATCACGGTCTGCCTTCTGACCCCAGTGATTCACATCTCTCATGCACCACACCTCATCCTATTACAGTATCTGGCACATGTATGATGTTTAGATCTCAGTATGCAAATCAAATGTAGACAAGGCTTCTCCATGTGGTTCTGTACAGCTTCTCTAGTAGACTTCCCCTCTGAAGCCCTGAGAGGTTGAGACAAGTCATCCACTCTCTATAACCTCAACATGCAATCCTGGAACATGCAAGAACTGCCATGGATATTCCTCTTTAAAAGGGAAAAGACAAGAGGCACACTGCAGTCACTGGCTCATAGTAATTCCAAACTCTAACCAGTTGCATGTTACCACGGTCTTGATTAGCACTCAGTTCTCCCTGGAAGTGATCCTTATTGTCTCTTAGTTCTGCCCTCTGGTCCTTTAACTCTGTTTTTCTGAGTCATCCTTCTGATAAGAATGGTCTGTGCTTTCAACTGAGTAGTTTTCTTAGCCTTCTTTACGCTCATTAAATGTTTGGAGCATTGAAGGCTCTTTTCATTTTGAACTCTCCTTGCCCTTGGCAATCCAAGCTGGTGGTACAAAACAATTTTTCTTCTGAAAAAAATGTGATATATTAAAAAATGTATGAAAGTAATCAGCATGGAAAAAAAAGACTTTATTAGATTTCAAACTCTTTTCTCAAAGTTTAGTTTTATTTAAAATATGTATTTCAGGGAAGCTGGGATGGTTCAGTGGGTTACTTTGCAGTCCTGGGGACTGAGGATCGAATCCCAGCTCCAGCCCGTGTGGACCCATATGCTGAACTGGGAAGTGCCTCCAGTTCAGTTCTCACTGGGATGAGACCCCGGCCTAGTTCCTGCCCTGTGCAGCCCAACACCCACCTGTGGAATGAAACTATGTGGAAAAACCAATAATGTGCAACTATGGAGACTGTTCTGGGCCCTCCCCCTTCTCTCTGTCTCTGTCTCTGTATCTCTCTCTCTCTGTCAAAAACAATAAAAATAAATCTTTAAAAAAATAAAAAAATAAAATGTATTTCATACAAAGAGAAAGGCATAAAATTTCTTCTGTATATTATGAATTATTTAGGTATACAAAAATATAAAGAATATTTCTGCTTATCTACACTCATCTATATTTATACAAATATAGGTGAT
>PVKE010032579.1:0-18400 GCA_004027555.1 Craseonycteris thonglongyai
GATTGAGTATTTAAAATTAACAAGACATTTAAATTTTGTTGGGTGGTAGGTAAATCGATGAGTTTTAGCAAATGAAGAAGCTACATAAAATTTCAAATTCATTTTTCAAAGAATTTGAGAAAACTTACAAGTCTATCAAGTATGATAGAAGGCATGTGACTAAATTGCCAGTGGCTGATAAGTATTCACAATCTAGCTATAATTATGCTCTTATGACTAAGCTGTTTGGTATAATCCCCAGAAGTGAAACATATATGGATGTGAACATTTTCTGGCACAAAACATGTCTCTGTCACAAAGCAATGTCTTAATTTCAAATTCACATTTAGAACCACTACTTTAAGCGGCACTGTCACTGCATGAAGCTTCAAACTTCATATTATCACCCATTGACAAACTCGACATTTTATGAAGAGCCAGCCCCTTTCACACTGACATCCTCTGTACCCTGAGTAAATAACTAACAATTCATTTACTAACCTTGACTTCAGAGTCCAGCCTTTCCACCCTTCTTTTTCCAGCCCCCTTCTTTCCAAACAAGTGACAAAGAACAAGGAAGCTGATTGAAGGGGTCCATTATGTATCAACTTAAAGAAAGGCAAAGTGATTGATGAAACTAGCAGTCACCTTCACTGCTAGCTACTGCACCTGTATCCTTTTTGTCAAATGACCTGAAAATCCTGCTGACAGTTTAACATTCACTACAAGGATAGACAGTATGGGACTACAGTTTTCAATATTTCTATTTGCAATGAAATGTTCAGGGATATAATTCTGAAAACAAAAGTTAAACTTTACAATATTTTAAGCTTTATATTTTCCTCTTGCATATTCTCTAATTGCTATCTATTTGCTCTGTAAAAATCTTGTCATGGGGGTGGATGGGTGGGTACGTAATGTGGTATGGTAGGCAACATGAATGCTTATTTTAAACTTTGTCTATTTGTTTGTCTTGTTGGCAGAGACAAGATTGTTAACTAATCAGGATTCCTTCTGCAAAATTATTTGATAAATTATAAATAATTATATTGCTAGATGAGGAATTTGTAATGTCTTACTTCTTCTCTGAGGCAGTCAGTATCTCAAAAAGTAATTATTAATTAAAAGGTAAAAAAACACCGCATTCTAAAAACAGTAATAGTTTACCTAACCATCCTAAAGTTGTTTCTCAACTTTCAATAGGTGAGGGGCTTAGTGAATTCACTGGATAACCAAAGTAAGTAAGAACTCATAACATTTCTTTATAGCAGTGAATTCAGTCAGAAGCTTACTGTGATAGAAATAAAAATTTCACCAGGCAACAGTGACACACTTGAGAGCTAACAAACTCTCAAAATCAGCCACAATCCTCCGTGTGGACATAGCACCATTTCCTCTGGGCATTTATTACCTGTTAAAAACCAATCTTTTGGTGAGTGGCAGTTCAGGGTTTTTGAGAGCAAGCTGCAATATTTCTTCAGGTCTGCAGAGTCATAATTAAAGCTGAACTGAGCGGAATTGGAGAGGGAAGGTCAGCGAGGTGTCGTATGAGAGATGAGGCTGGGCTGATGGGCACCAAATGAACAAATTATGATGGGCCCCACTCAATGTGATGAGGTCAAATGCTTGTTTCTACCCACTGACAGTTCAATTTCCCTGAAATGTCTCTCGGTTCTCTATGAGCTAATTATGAATGAAAAGTTATCAACTGCCCACGCCAAAAGGGGCTTAAATACTATTTTGTGGAGTTCTTAATGTCAAAATATTGTTCAAAACAGCATGCTGTCCCACTCCAAATATAATGTGCAGGTTAATCTAAATACCAGTGAAACACTATCAATTTTCCCCAGGTTTCCCACAATGTATACATAAAGCAACTTCTCCAGCACTTGTCAGCTTAACCAAAAGAGAAAAAAACAAAGACCATTTTATCAAGTAAATCTATATACTTACAACTCATTTCCATGGTAATAGCAGCACAGTACTTAAAGTTTTGTACATCACAGGCTAATCTTCAAAGGGCACTATATATTTTTCTAGGAATGATGCTATTGGATTATAAGCATCTAGGCATCAATACTCAGATTTGCCCCAGCATACAGATTTATTATACCAATCAGCCCAAGAGTGACTGACAAAATGTAAACTCTTTATGGAACCACAGTTTCTGAGGAACAATTTTCCACAGCTTGCATTTATGATGAACAATTATCATCTTTACATCTGTAAGCCTGTAAGTGGATACAACTTCTCTTTGAATCCTGTGACAGATGATAAATATATGATAAAATTTAACTAATTAAAATTAAAATTAATTTAACTAATTAGAATTCAACTAATTAAAAAATAAATATGACTTCAACCACAATAATACAAAAACAAGATAAAAAATGATAACATTTGCTGAGGCCCAACTATGTGCCAACCACTATGCAAGGGATTTCCATCTAAGGATCTTTAACACAATAAGTAGTCTGGTAGTTTTCTAGCAATGTATAACAAATTTGAAAGCCTGGCTCAATGTCTTGAAATTAAAGGGCATAACACACTAAAAACAAAATAGTAGTATGATCTGCTGAAAATAAAATACAGCATTGGGCTAACATAATAAGAACAATAATAAAATATGCAAATGTAATGACACGTCAACATTCTCATTACCACTAGATGAAAAGAAAGGAGTTACAGGCTCTATGAGAAAAATATAATGCGATGACTAGACAATGTAATGTAGACCTGTACACCTGAAAACAATGTAATTGTTATCAATCACTGTCACTCCAATAAATTGAACAATTAATAAAAGAAAAATAGATTTAAGGTATAAACATATGTAGTTGGTGGCAGTGGAGCAGAGACAGAAAAGCTCAATTATGATTCAGGTAAAGATAAATGTACATAAAAAAATGAGCCTAAGTAGGGAAAATATTTTTGCTATTGGAAAATATCATATGTATATAATATAATAATATACATGTATGTCCTGGCAAATTCCTAATTAAAAAGTTTTTAGTGTTAACCATCATTTCTACATTTGACATAATATGCTTATATAATATCAATTTTAAGATTCCTTAAAAAGTATTATCTTATATATTCATGTTTAGAGATCACAATTTAATTTGTTCATTAGCAGATCCTTTCTGGAAGTTGATTTTTTCTAATTCTTATTGTAATTGCATTGTTCTAATCTTGTATTATAAAGACAGCTGCTTGCCTATCATTTGTACTTTCCTCGTTAATCCTGACTCAGTGAATTAACCTTTAATTATAGCCGTTAAAATGGAAATGAGCCTCTTGTCTGGCTGGGGCTGCCCCCTTTCACTGCATGATTCTGATGAAAATTTTTAGGGTCAATGAGTATGTCCCATGTCATGTCTGATAGCTGCTAAAAATGTGAGGAGGTAAATGTTACCTTAGAAAGATGTGCTTTAAATTTTTAGGAGATCATCTATTGACAGGAAAATAAAATAAAAATATTTTTAGTTTCTCATTTTATTACATTGTATTTTTAGCCAAATTATGAGAGCATTTAAGAACTATAAAGAATGGATTATTAAGATACATTTAAAAAATTAAAAGAAATGACTTAGTTTCTTTTTTACTGTCTTAAATATTACGTGTTGAGTAACAAAAGGAACATGTAAGAAGCACAGTACCTTTTACCTGGATAGGAGTAATTCTCTCAGTGACCTACTAAACTAACATATTAATAGTGTAGCCCTTTAGAGTTCAATCCCACTAAACCAGTATTATAAGAAATGTTAAAGGGACTTAAGAAGAATAAAAAATAGGAATAAAAAAATGGCAATAACTACATATCTATCGACAATTACTTTCAATGTAAATGGATTAAATGCTCCAATCAAAACATACAGAGTGGCTGAATGAATAAGAAAACAAGAACCCTCATAAATGCTGTCTATAAGAGATTCACTTCAGAGGGAAAGAAACACACAGACTGAAAGCAAAGGGATGGAAAAAGATATTGCATGAAAATGAAAATTGAAAAAAAAAAAAAAAGCTAGACAAGTAATACTTAGACCAAACAAAATAGAATTATAGAATTTAAAAGAAGCTTGTCCAACCCACAGCCCATGGGCCACATGTGGACCAGGACAGCTTTGAATGTGGCCTGACACAAATTTGTAATCTTTCTTGAAACATTATGAGATTTTAAAAATTTTTTTAGCTCATAAGCTATTGTTATTGTTAGTGTATTTTATGTGTGGCTCAAGACAATTCTTCTTCCAGTGTGGCCCAGAAAAGCCAAAGATTGGGATACCCCTGCTTTAAAACAAAGGCTATATATAACGAGACAAAGAAGGACCCAGTAATCTCACTTCTGGGTATTATCAAAAGAAACCCAAAACACGACTTCAAACAGACACGCACATCCACATGTTCATTTCAACATTGTTCACAACAGCCAACATATAGAAACAACCTGGGTGTCCATAAATGACTGGATAAAGAGGTGGTACATATGTAAGATGAAATATTACTGAGCCATAAAAAGAATAAAATTTTGCCATTTGCAATAACATGGATGGACCTAGAGGGTATTGTGCTGAGTGGAGTTAGCCAGACAAAGAAAATCAAATGCTGTATGATGTCACTTATATGTGGAATCTAAAAAACAAAATAAACAAACAAACAAAACAGAAACAAACTCATAGATACAGAGAATATTCTCACAATTGCCAGATGGGAGGGGAGTTAGGGAAGTGGGTAAAAAAGGAGAAGGGATTAAGATATACAAATTATGGTCACAATAGTCACGTGGGTGTAAAGTATGCATAAGGAATATAGTCAATAATATTGTAATAACTATGTATGGTATCAGATTGGTACTAGATTTATTGGGGTGATCACTTTGTAAGTTATATAAATGTCTAATCACTATGTTGTATACCTGAAACTAATATAATATTGTATGTCAACTATAATTAAAAAATAAAAATATTTTAAAAAATACAGCCTTTTAAACTGACACTAGTAAATTTAGAAATAGATTCTATAATGATAAAGCTGCAAAATGGGGAAAAGATTAATTTCATTCATTTAACACATGTTTGATGAACACCTATTATGTCTCAAGCACTGGCAATAGAAAGGCCAATGAAACAGCCCTGTCATATCTTAGATGGACTCAGAGTCTAAATTTTATTAGAACTCTAAGTTACTTCTAATGTAAAAGATACGGCACCTTTCTCACATGCTGACACTGTTTACTTAAGTAACTTGGCATCTCTTCACTTAATTTCCCCACAGACTTCCAGAAACTTAGAACTGAAAGGGGCTTTAGAAAAAATCTATTATAGTCTTCTAATTTCACAGATGACAATCTGAACTAAACTCAAATTTTTGTGTGCCAGTTTAAATTTATAAGATAACTTTGTTAGGTCACATATTCCATGAACCATGAATTTCAAAGCTTCAGTGAAAATATGAAATAAATGAGTTTCTAAAAAAAATGTTTTTTAACAATCATCTTATTATGAAAACATTCAAATGTACACAAACACAGAGAGAGTAATATAATGACCAACTAAGTAGTCATCAATAAGTTAAAAAAATTATTAACATTTGTCCAGTCTTGTTTAGTCCAATCTTTTACTCCACTTCTGAATCATTTAAAAGCAAATTATAGATTAATGTAATTTTATCAGTAAATACTTTGGTATAAAACATTAAACCAAATTTAATTGATAAAGACTTTTAAGAAAAACTTATAATACTATTTTCACATCTGGGAAAAAATCCCTCTAATCCATGTAAAATACAGTCTGCATTCACATTTCCCTATTGTACATGTCTTTTCAGAGTTGATGTGCTTGAATTGGGATTCAAACAAGATACACACATTACATTTGGTGGGCATCTCTTTTAAACTAAATTATGCATTTTTAAAGCAGTACTTATTGAAATTTGTTTTTTTCTTTCTTTCTTTTTTTTTTTTGAGCAGAAGTGAAAAGTACATCTTTGGTATTAATATAACATATGGGGGAGATATTTATATATTCAGCAATGCGGAACAGCTGCAAATGTAAAGAAATAACCCTTATTGATAGGCTTATAAAAGCTGTCTAATTACATTCCTGAATGGTCTGAATAATAGTGTTTCTGATACATTCTAAGATAAGTGGCTTTTACTTTTCTTTGATATCAGGGTCATATACTGTACTTATCTATTTTTACTTCATACTCTCTTCTCTCTGGTAATAAATTAATTTCTTAGCGTTGGTTGGGCATGCGTCCTACAGATAAATTCATTTTCTTTTCCTTTGCAGAAAAACAAAGTTTTATAAGTATCACAATATTTTCCATATCTAAATCAGGTTTCTCATGTCAAAAGATTTAATACTATTAAAATTATACTTATCAATTTTCCACACTCTGCCTTATGTTCAGTAAATTTTTGGCAATCTTTTAAAGAGGAACAAAGGTAACAGAAGTTAACTTGGTGGATGTATGATTAAATAATAATACATGACTGGCCAGTACCTAATAATCTAAGATGTATTTTTCACTGCAAATATTGCAACTCAACACAAGCAACATAATCTGAAATATAACAGTTGACAGTAATACAAAGCCAATCAAATTTGAAGATATAAAATAAAATTGCCAGAAAAGATGAAATCTTTTCTAAACAAATAATATTTTTAAAATATTTTATTTCCTATTATAGTACATTGAATTATAATAAGCAAAAGTTGAAAACCATAATCTTAAGGAAGAAGTTGGTAGATACTCAGTGAATTAAGCTCTAAAAGGAGTAAATCCACAGCTAGCAAAAGGAACTACTCAGCAGAAAGGAGGGAGAAGAGAAAAGGCCCAAGTCTTTCTTTACCATCCCCTTTTTAATTCTTCAATTTCTTACAGATTTATATACAGATTTTCTTTGTTTTGGTGGGTGACTTGTTTGTTTTATTTGTGGGGGGTAATTTTTAGTTCATTAATAAGTATAATTAGTATATCTTAGGGAGAATTTCTTCATGGTGGGGAATTTGATTACAATGTTGACGAACATTATCAGTGTTATCTAGCTGTCAAGACTTATATTAGCATATATTTGTTTAAACCAAATAAAAATATTTGGGGGATGCTGGGATAGCTCAGCAGCTTGGGAGTTTGCCCTGCAACTACGAGGTCCAGAGTTTGAATCCTGGCCCTGGCTCGTTCATGCAAGCCTATGTGCTGAACTGCAGTGTGACTGGTAACCATCAATGGCAGTGAAGGTTCTTGCCTCCCATGTTGGAGGCCCCCCAGTTCAGCTCCTGTCCCACACAGCCCGCAGCCACCTGTGTATAATGAAATTATGTTGCAGCTAATGACATACAACTGCAAGGACTGCTCTGGGCCCTCCTCCCTTCTCTCTGTCTCTCTCTTACCTTTCCTCAAACAATAAAATAATTGAAAAATATATTTTGCAATAAAACCCCTGCAACTAAAAATGAATAAAAGTATCTTTTTAAAAATTAGCTCTTTTAGCAATCTAGGGAAGGAAGCAATGATACTTTCCATGAGACCTCTGAAGTGATGCAGAAATAAAGAGATGAAACAGTAGTATGGCATACCTTAAAGTTTAATTTAAAGATTAAAGCAACTCATATCCAGAAGAGAACTGAATAAAAGAATAAGATGGGACATGGCTAGAAAATGAATGCACAAAATACTGTCAAACTTTAATTAAAAAATGTTTTCAATTTAAGCAGACCCAGGCCAGTGATTTTTCATTATTTTTACCACAGTTCCATGACTACTGACATTTTCATCAGAACAAATAAAGAATTTTCCCCAAATTTAAGATGACAAAATTATTTTTAATTTTGACATAATTTCTTCCTCTTCTAAACTAAAAGAAAGTTGATCTTAGTTAAACTTGTATCTTAGCCTGGGGTTTGAATATAACTTAAGTTTTAAAGTAAGGTATAAAAAAATATTTTTTTAAAGATAGTTCTATTAGAAAAAAACTTTATCTCAGATGAACTATCATTTTTGGGGGAATGAGAATGCACATACAAGAAATGTCTGGCACATGACATAGTAAGCACTTATATTCAACAAAGACTACCTTCAAAGCAATCTGTCCTTGAAGACAAACTAGAAGAAAGTTGGCACTCTAGCAATGTAAGACAAGCAGACTGGAAAACAAAACTAAAATGCCCTAGTCTAGTATAAATTAGAGAAAGGGAGAGAGAGACACACACAGAGAGACTATGTAGTAAATTTCAGAATGAATCAGATCCTGCTTCACGAATTATGATTTTTCACTTCATAGGGTTTAAAACCAATAGACAGAGTAACATCCATACTCAAAGCCCAGGTCTGATTTATAGTTATTATTTTCCAATTATTTCCTACCTATAACACAAACAGGGTCAGGGCCTCATCCCTAACTAATCATGGACAATTTTAACTTCATTAGTTGCCAATCTTTGTCAATGGCAAAAACTATAACCTTAGTTGATAGCCATTTTTCTATATTCCTTATGTAAGAAACTTGACAGAACTAATGATAAACCCTAATTTCAGATGCTAAATTTGGTTTGTATATATAAAAAAAAATGCCTCTTCTTTGCCTCACTCCGCCTGCTCAATTTGTTACTTAATGGGTTTCCTTCTTCCTACCCTCGAGCCCATAGGTCCTCGAGGTAGTCGGGGGCTATTAATTACATGGCTTCTTGGTCAGACTGACGAACTAAATGCTATCTTCTTGCTGGTCATAGGAAATTCCTTGCTGGCTACCCATACAACGTGCACAGACCTTAGTGTAATGTTGTTCTTGCCACTGTCTCTACCTGACACTGTGAGGCTTTACTCCTTCATTGAGTGAAGTGATGCTTCAGGTGCCAAATAAGGAGAGCCGACAGTGACGAGCATGGACTGTGAACATTATCCTTCTTGTGAGAAAAGAAAAGTGGTTCAGGTAACTAACTTTTAAACTCTGTTAAATGTCAAAAGGAACTTTTGTTAGATTTTAATCTGTAACAGTATAGAGGGAAATGAAATCTGTGGGTCTGTGAGGTTAGCCAATATAAAATAATAGTATCAATGTATATAATCAGAGAAATAAAGGCAAATAATGACAATTTATATCCACAGAAATTCCCAAGTAGGCAAAACTATGTTACAAAATGACAGCACTTTAGTATACTATAATTATAGATCTTTGAGGAAGCTTTTCTTTCTCTATGTTCCTACTTAAACGGTAACTGTGAACTCCCCAAGGATAGGAGCCTAGCCCATCTTGTTCACCATTATGTCTTTGGCACCTGTCTCATATTCTGGCCTGAATAAATAACTGTTGAATGAATAAAATACTTAACTGTTGTATGTATAGTAAGGAATTTGGTAGCATTTAAAGAGAGATCTGGACTCTGTCACAGTTCTTGAGAGGTAACCTCTACAAGTGCTGAAATTTCTCAGTGATAGCAGTGTCTTTATAATTCATGAATGGCCCATAGGGGGACCATACCCGGTAGCTTATGCCAGGAAAGTGATTCATGGTGAGCCCCTAGATAGCTAATGCAAAGCATATAACTCAGGATGAGAATTGGCCACATTAGGAAGACCAACCATAAGATTAGAGGGTTGGAGCTTTGGGCCAGTGATATCATCCTACAGTGGAGGGGAGGGCTAGAGACTGAGTTCAACGATTTATTATATTGATAACAGTAATGTAATCAATCTTCTCTATGTAATAAAGCCTCAGTAAACATTCTGGAAGCTTGGTGAGCTCCCTGATTGGCAGTACTCCATGCATAGTGCCACACTTCAATGCAAGCAGGGTAACCTGGAAGGTTTGAATTTGGAACCCACCCAGAATCTCCTCTATGCTTCTTTTCCTTTGGTTGGTTCTAATTTGTACCCTATTGTTACAATAAAACTGTAATCCTATATAGTGTGCTTTCCTGTATTCTCTGAGTTGTTCTAAATAATTGTTAAAACTTGAGGGTAGTTTTAGGAAACACCTAAAATTGCAGTTGGCCTCAGTAGTTTTGAGTTGACTTAACCAGTCTGGAAGACTGTGCCCTTATCATAAAGTTTGGCTAACTCCGAAGTAGCATATTGTAATTAACTGGCTTTTCTTCTGCAATTCTGGTTTCTTTTTCATGGACTGTTCTTGGAATTATTTACTATTCCTCAATGTTACTTCTTTATTCTATAATGATCATTTTTCTTAATGAACCTTCCTGTACCCTCCTAAATTAAATTCCACTTAAAGACTGTGATTCATGAAGTTCAAATCTGTTATATTACGGCATGCTAAGTCAGTGCTTCCTCACTAATGTGCCACAAATAGGTTAGAAGTATGCTGTGCTGTTGTCTCAACCATCAGCTCTCAGGAAGACTGAGGGTGGGTGGGTGGGGCCTGTGGTAGCTAGAGCACTTGAGCTGGATGCCTCCCACTTCCTGCAGCATTCTCCATTTACCCAAGAATATACTACAAATATTATCACTTTTCTGTATGTACTGTGACATGAAACAATTGGAATGCAATGAGTTAAGGAATCATTGCTACAATTTTCCCATGACAGTATGTTACCAACATACTTTTCTAGCATCAGACTTGGTTATTCCAACTTATATGCACTATACTTAGCCACATTGAACTACTATTGAATATTTTTTCAATAATCCAAGTTTGTTCACACCTCGAGCTTTGGCATAAACTATTTTCTCAGTCAGCGATGTCATTCCTGTTCTCCTGCAGCCACCTAGACAAACTCCTACTATTCTGCAAAATTCAGTTCCAAGGCCATATATGTAAATTCTTCTCTAAAAAATCTTTGTCACCCAGTAGCACCTAGCTGATTTGTACTTCTCGTATAGCACTTACTACATTGTAATGATTCTTGTTTTCCATTCTAAAACTGAATTTCTTGACATCATGCTCTAAGATTCACCTCCTTTGGTGCATTTTACTTGGCCTTTTCCTTTGTTGCCTCTTAAACCACGATGTTTCCTAGAATTCCATCTTCTCACTTCATAAAATAGCCACAGAACAGAATTCAAACAATTTCAGGATGATTATTTCATTTGTTTCTCATGAGAACCCAATTAGTTAGATAAAATATTATCTCCATCTTATCAATTTAAAATGTGAAGTATATATAAGTCAAAGAACTGTGCACAGTCATAAGAAATCAGGTCTTTGGACTAAAAATTTAATGCATTTCCTAAATGTTGCCCTGCCTTTCTAAATAAATTCTTGGTGTTTTAAGTTGGTTAGGTGCTAAAGAACACAGGTACTATACTTTCATTAATTTGGGGAATTGCCCTAGGAACCTCCTAATGCTGTAAGGTCAGAAGTCAAAAGTCATTGTTTTTTCCCCATAGAAACATAAATCTTAAATATTAAGCGAACAAAATAATAAACTTTCTTATATAACTAGTTTAAGAAGAAATGTAATAAAATACAAAGAATGAGATAAGATTTCATGCTGATGTTTATCAGCAGAAAATAAATTAAAATAGTATTCAGCGGTAACTTTAACAGCAGAATTCACTTTAATACTTTTATACCCCAAATATATAAAGTCATCTAAAGCAGAAAAGTCTGAAGTTTCACTCTAATATTTCTAATACCAGAGGTGAACAATTTATCCTATTTTACATTTATTCTTACATGCAAATCGCCACCGCTCCTCACATCCCCTCCTGCCATTCTTTTCGCACTCTCTCCAGAAGCCTAATATTCTGAGGATTGCTGTTTCTGTGTTCCTGGGATTTGACGTGCAACAATTCAGAAACTCTTAGCCTAACAAAGATCTAGTAAAAAAATTCACTATCAATTCACCAAATAAGTCACAGTTTGTTCAATGAAATACTATAGTAGAAACTAAAATGTTTCTTCATTTTTAGCAATCAGTTAGTCAATTGCTATTAGTCTCATATAAGACTGAAACAAATACAGCACTGTTTAATATATTAAATAAATCACTGATATAAATAAAAATTATCTATGGACTAAGAAGTCATCATATAAGCTAAAAAATGTTTCTTCTATTTATTTTCATAAACTTACTCAACTCATCCCAGCATAACTATTTTCCTTGTTTTAAAATTCCATCTTAGGTTCACAGATTCCCAGAATATTAGCATTAGAAGGAAACATGGAGACTGACCTTGTCATTTTTAGAGTTGAGAAAACCATTTGCTCAATATCACCCAACTAATTAGTAGTGATTCAGAAGAAAAGACATTAGATGTCAATAACAAGGAATCCTAGTCGATTATTCATGTATATGTTTTCCCTTCCTATTAAAAAATAATTGCTCACTGTGGGAAGCTGGGATAGCTCAACAGGCTGAGCACTTCCCTTGCAATTGCAAGGTCTGGGGATCGTGCAACCCACATACTGAACTGTGGAATGCAACTGGTAACTACCAGGATGGCAGTGAAGATTCATGTCTCCCATGAGGGAGGCCCCTAGTTTGGTTCTGTCCTGCGCGGTCCCACATCCACCTGTGTGGAATGAAACTATGTCAAAAACTAATGATGTACAACTATGGAGACTGTTCTGGGTCCTCCCCATTTCCCTTTGTCTCTCTCTGTCCCTCTCTCCCACCTTCTCTCAAAAACAATAAAATAAATCTTTCTAAAAAATTGCTTTTTGGCTAAGAGATATATTACACCTTGATTAGAGAAACTCTGGAAAATACTGAAAAACATAAAGAATAAAAATATAAATCGTCCATAATCTCATCATTCATAAAAAATCTGAAAACATTATAATGCATTTTCTTGTACATTTTCATTTCCCCCTATTTTTAAAAACAGTATGAATATTTTTACAAAATTGAGATTTACATATTTTATATTCTGATTTATCACTTTATATGATATTTTCTCACCTATTTAATGAAAACATTTTTTAAATACTTATTTTATTGTTTTAGACAGAGACAGACAGAGACAGAGAAGGGGTAGGGCCCAGAGCAGTCTCCATAGTTGCATGTCATCAGTTTTCGGCATGGTTTTGTTCCACACAGATGGGTGGGAGCAGCACAGGGCAGGAACTGGGCTGGGGGCCTCCCACACGGGAAGCACACCTCAGTTCAGCATATGGGTCCACATGGGATGGGGCTGGGATTCTATCCTCGGTCCCTGGAACTGCAAAGCAAGTGCTTAACCTGCTGAGCCATCTTGGCTTTCCCATTATAAAAACATTTTTTTTACTTTGATTCTGCCATACTTTACGTAACCATCTCCTATCATTACAGAGGTTATAAAAAACCATATACGTAAATCTTTGAATTTCTAATTATTTTCTTAGGAGAAAAATCTAGACATGAGATTGTTGGATCAAAGAGTATGCATGTTTTGATGACTATATAGATGGCCAAATAGTCCATCAGAATGATGTACTGATTTGTACTTTCATCAGTGGAGCAGTATACGAGGGTTGTCAGAAAAAATACAGCCATAAACCCCTCTATTTTTCATATTACATGGCTGGATACTTTCCTGATAGCCCTCGTATAATGCCTATTTTATGGCCTCCCTCACCAATAATAGACATAGATTTTTGTAATTTTTGCCAGTGTCAGAGAGAAAATGATTCTTTAAATCTGCATTTATTCATCACCACTACTGAACATTTTTTTCATGTATCCATTATCTATATTTCCTTTTTATGAGAATTTTTTGTCCATTTAAAAAGGTTTATTGAAGCAAAATATACATACAGGAAAGTAAGCATAATTTGAGTGTACAGCTCAGTGATTGTTTTCATAAACAGAACACCCACAGCATCTAATGAAACAACAGAACACGATCAGCACTCCAGCAGCTCCTCGTGCCCCCTCCAAGCACGGATTTCATAAGGGCAATCACTCTTCTTACATCTGCTGCCACAAGCTAATTTTGCCTGTGTTTTTTAACTTCTGCCCATTTTTATAGTAATAATTTTTTTTAAAAAGTTAATTAGTAATTATTGTAAAATACTTAAAACATTACAGAAAAGTAAAAAAGGAAGCCAACAAATCATCCAAAAATCACATGACTTAGAATTATGGTTAAACATGGTTAACATGTCTGCAGGCAAGGATGGTCAGATACACAAAGAAACACAAGTTATATTACTGAAGGGGATTATAATCTTACTTTAATTAAGGAAAAAGAAACTGAAAAGAACTAAAAGAGCAAAGCTCCAAAACTTCACATAAATATTCTTTGAACATGTACAAAGTGTAAAAGATATGAATGTCATTAAATAAAAACAAATCAGTTTTAATTCTGCATTATTATTCATCCTACTAATGAAAAGTAAAATGATTAACATGAATCCCTTCATCCTTTCCTCTTCCTAACTAGGTTCAGTTTCTTGTTTTTATTTATCATCTATACTTAATTCTGTCAGTATTATTTCCACTGATACTGATTCTACTATTTTGAATAATCTTTTAATTGGTCTCAATAATGAGCAATATTCCCACCCTGGTTTTATATTTAAAGACAAACACAGTTATTTTCATGTCTGAGAATATCTATGAGTAGCTATTATAAGGAAAGATAATTTCCCTGATTTACAATTTCTTTCCTTTATAAAGCTGTAATAACAATGCAACAATAAAGAATAAAAAAAAGGAAATAGTGCTTAATGTTCATCAGGTATTGTTACAAGCATTTCATAGATGTGGTCATTTAATACTAGCAACAACCCTACGAAATAGGTAGCAGTATTATCTCTATTTTACAGATAAAAAAAACCAGAGGCACCAAAGGTAGACTAACTCGTCTAAAGTCACTCATTTTGTAAAGTGGCAGAGCTCTGACTTGCACTCAATCAGTCTGGCTCAAGAGCCTGTGCTTTTAACTCCTCATTATACTGCTTTAAATGTTTGAAGTCAGCACACGACTGCCGGAAGGGAAAGTAAGGGATACGAATAGCTTTAGGGGTGAAGGCCAGGGCAGATTCACACAATAATAATTATACTATGTTTCATGCAACTTTCAACTGTCTTGTTGGACACTCATGAGGTGAAAACGTATTTAAAACGACCTGATCCTAGAACACTTTATATACAAGTACAAGAAAATTTTCTTGCAAGGTTTTGATGTACTCAGTTTTCTAGGACTGCAAATACCAGAAAAACTGTTCAATGTTTTGGAAACTTACGTTACTGATGGCAACATGACAGCTCATACTATTTGAGTTGCTACCACAACACACATATCAGTCAGCATTTACAGTTGCCCCATTTATGGTTGTTCTACATATCTGTGCCAGCATCATTTAACTACTTCATTACATTGCTTGGTGTAGGCACAGTCAGAAATTTATTTATCAGTGTCATATTACCTTATTATAAATTACTTTTATTTCTTCTTTCTATTCAATCAGGACATGTTGATTAATTATAGACGTTTTCTTATCTATGAATTTCATTTCATGATACAGGCTCCTATATTTGTTGAGGTCCCAAACCACTATACGAGTATTGGAATTTTTAAAGATTTTTACTTTCCTCTGATGTCTTTAGCTCATTTCTTTCTAAATTCATACACATAATAAGAAGACTTAAAATGTGGTGATTCATCTTTCTTAAGTAGCATTTTGAGGGCTGGAGGTGAGATTAGGAGCAATGCCCTTTCATTACCAGAACATTTGGTTTATTTCTACAGATTCCCCTTTGCAAAGTTCTACACCTTTCCTAATCTGATTGCTGCTGGTGGATTTCTAGTTGCCAATCTCATTGCTACAATTTGTTTGATCATTTTGTTAGCTTTTGGGGATGAGTGGAGTGATCCTGCTACACTCGGCCACATCACCTGGCAGTCCTTTACTGCATACTCTGGATGGGAATCTTTTCTTTTCCTTTGAAGAGACCATCTCAATAAATATTTTCCTTAGTATAAAACGGTGAGTCTTTCAATTACCTTGTGATGATAGAAAATCTAATACAAGCTTTTCTAATCTCAAGTGTATTTTTATCATAGCTAATAAAGTATGTGCCTCCTACTTAGGGTCCATTATCACATATATCACTTTCAAAAATATTAGTTAATATTTATTGAGTGATGACAATGTGTCAGTCACTGTTCTAAGAGTTTTGCATTTATCATTGCATGAATCTCATAACAATCCTGTGAGGTAGACATTATCTTCATAGGAAACTAAGGTGCAGAAAAGTCACCTACTGATTTGCCCAAGGTCAATACAACTACTAAATGGCAAAGTAGGGATCTACACCCTGGTCACCTGGTATCAGAGCCTAAATTATTTCTTCACTACCTTACTGCTGCCCAAGTTTTTAGGGGCTTCCTTTCCCCTTAAGGACTAACTGCTTCACTACAGATTTTTTGATTATCACTTCTTTTTGATAGCCTACTACAAATGCTCAATAAATACTTATTTCTTACATAAATAAAAGACATTTACTGCTTATATTCATTGCCCCCCAACGCAATCTCTTTTAATGTGCCTTTTCCTTTTAGCAACTTTTTTGTGAGTAGTTACAAGATAACTGCATTCTACAATTTAAAAACAACATTATAAGTGTAATAGTTTTTACCTCTACTTTCTAAGTAAGCTGACCAAAGCTGAACAGAAATGCATGAAGCTCTTTTTTAACATTTGATTGCATTGCCTTGATATCACATTTGCTTTGATGAAGGGAAGTTTTGGTCATCTACAAAAATGAGGTACTACTCTTTCACACTTCAGAGAGAAGCATCCTATGCTTCCCAGCAGCTCAGATTACTAATATGTGCCCTGCCATGCTTGGAAACCAGGAATATACCAGATCTATTCCAGCTACCTGTGCTCCCATCAGAACTTACTATTCTCTCTCTTAGTTTGTCAGATTTCTTACACAAATTAATAGGAGGTCAAACATAGCAACAGATTTTACACCCCAGGCAGTATACTTGATTTAGAGTAAAAGGTTAGCAGATATATTGTATTGACACAGAAAAAGTTATTGTAGCTTCCGACACGATGACAGGTTGGTGATTTTAGCATTATTTTGAGATAGGCAAGCCTCTTGCTTCCCTCAAGTCACACCCCATAAATAATATTAAAGACGTTTTTAGAGAAGCCAAAGCATTTAAATAAATACATAAAGATAACATAATGAAAAATATAATCTTGAATTTTAAAATGTAAAAAGATTTTTTTAGTAGCTTATGGTAAAACAACAACAACAACAACAACAACAACAACAAAATAGCATGGCAGAAACAGAATGATTATGGGAATGAAAGTCTGTTAATGCAGACAATAATTCTTTATGGCAGAATTTATATACATAAACTAACTCAAGATGGCAAAGAACCTTTTATATATTGCAGATTTATAACAGTACTAGAGGAAAAGACACACATGGCAATTAAATGTGGATAATAAGTAGAAGTAAATTAAAATAATAATGGTTTGGGTAAAGCAAATTTAAAAATATTTACAAATTTTAAAGGTCAAATCTGAATTGAACTTGTTAGAGGAGGAACCGTCAAAACGAAGAATCTACTTTAACTCTTTGTATTTTAATAAAAATGATGCAATGGTATCATTTGAAAGCTGAGCTAATGTATTCTGAAAATTACTTACACTGATGACTGATGAAGAGGTTGACAAGTTTAAACCTTCAAGATCAGCTATTAAGCTTGGAGAAAGAGCTGGTGTGGGAAGTGCAACAGGAGTGAATGCTGGGTTAACTGCAAGAAAAAGCACAAATTAGCAAATGTGCTTCGAAATTTAATTCGTATTATTAAAAGCAACATTTTAATTTTGTTAGTAAATCTAATTAAATTACTTTGATTAATAAGTCTGACAATTCTATTTAACATCTTGTTTTAGTCAAGTTATTATCAAGTCATCGCAATTAGGCTTAGCTTTCAAAACATAATGGTAAATCTTATAACAAAATAAAAATGTAAATATCTTGAGTAATAGTTCTTGAAAATTTTTATCACATAGCATTATCACTACCATTTATTACCCAACAATTTCACTAAAAGAAAAAGAAACATATTTTTCAGACTAATATAAAGAATAACAACTTTCAAGAGAGTTTTCCAGTTGAGTTACAAGTCTTAAAAACCTTTCTCTATTTTATTCTCCACTGTAGTAATTACAGGGGCACTGGGTATCTAATTCCCTTCTAATTAGACTTAGTCAGCAAAAGCTCTGTGCTAGAGATCAGATACTTGAAAATTTGAAAATCTTTAAAAAATGCAAATCTGATTATGCTACTTCTCTACTTAAGACTCTTCAAAGGCCACAACTGCATACAAGATAAAAGTCCAACTCCTTAATTAAGTATCAAGGTCCTCTGTAATCTAACTCAGCATATTGTCCAATAGAAGTTTTTTTTTTTAATCTTTTCACATTTATAGAGAGAAATTATCTTTTTGTCTTCAGTGCATATTTATTTCTATTTTACTTTTTGACAGATAGAGAGAGAGA
>PVKE010032580.1:0-18400 GCA_004027555.1 Craseonycteris thonglongyai
CATGCCTCCCATGAGGGAGGCCCCCAGCCCCATTCTTGCCCTGTGAAGACCCCACCCACCTGTGTGGAATAAAACCATGTCAAAAACTGATGATGCATAACTATGGAGACTGCTCTGGGCCCTCCCCCCATCTCTTTGTCTCTGTCAAAAACAATAAAATAACTCTTTAAGAAAAAAAAAGGTTCTTCCAGAGGTCACAACCATAATTCTGACAGAATCAGAGCATGGAGTCTTGCTGCCTACCTCCAAAAGAATGTCTAACATGGGCTATGGTCCTCAGATATTGTTTTCTCCTTTCCTCTTTCCAAAGGGAAGAAGTTTTTATTGTGGTTTTCTTGTTTTCCTCATGACTGCATGTGGAATGCATTGTTGGTCATTATACTTACCATTTAGATGTGAAGTCCTACCGGGGGGTCTGTAAATTTAAAGGGCTTGTAAACTTGAGTGGGGAAAAAAAGTCATGTTTATTTTCACTAGTACTTAACTAAAATTTAGCTTTTTCTTCCAATGCCATTGCAGGCAAGAGACTATAATAGTATTAGTAGTACTTGCCACCAATGAATCATAGATGCTTATCATTATGTGAGAGTTGTGGTAGATATCTCAAAATGTCACTCATAGACATCACTTTTTAAGTTGTGGTAATTATTAGACCTACCACTCTACCTTACTATTATATTTACTGCATTATTAAAGAAGTACATACATTTCTATATCATACATTTGTTTTATAATGTTCTGCTAAATATATCTCAAACATAATTTTTTTTTTCAGTTAAATACATGATCCTGAAAAAGCATTCATAGACTTCACCAGACTTCCAGAGGAGTCCATGGTATAAGAAAGTTTAAGAAAACCTGAATTCGATGGATATGACTGGCCTATGAAGAGTCACATCAAGACCCATCTCAAGGAACAGAAAGCTATGATTTAGAGTTGAACTGAGTGTCTGGAAAACAATTTTGGTCTCTCTCCCTATGTGAGGGGGATAAATAGATGTTCATTGTTTGTGAGATTGATACATTAAATGGCATAAGGACATTTTTGACATAATGAGTATAGATTCTAGGTTGCCACAGGGCAGAATGTAGTGGGCATATGTTAATCCTACTTCCCAAAAACGATTTTCCTCTTTGTACTGGAAATGGAAACCCCATTTCCTTTGGGAAACTAAGGAATTCATTGTGCCTAAAATATATCTCCTCCCCTCCAACCCTTGACCTAGGAGTGGATACATGAGCTGGGTTCTTAATTAGAGCATTCCATTCTCCTGGCCAAAGTGATTAGTTCAAAGCAGGACATGTGCTGCAAAGTAGACCAATCAGAGTCTTCCCTGAGATATTTTTGCTGAAAAAATCTGGGGTAATTTTTAAAGATTATGAGTTGCAAGGATGGAAAACTAGAGTCGATTGAAGTAAGCTTTCCCAGCTCAAGGACAAAGCTGTTTTCAGTATGAGAGAATGAGGCCAAGGAATAAGAAACAAAGACAAGCCAGAAAAAAAAAAAAGTCAGAGAGAGAGAAGAGCCCCAATAAGTTCAATTACTTGAACTAATAAATCCCCCTTGGTAATTCTTCTGACTTAAAAGTGGTCTCTGTCATTTGCAATCAGAAGATTCCTGACTCATATCGTGTGTGTGTGTGTGTGTGTGTGTGTGTGTGTGTGTGTGTTAGAGAGAGAGAAAAAAAAGAAGGAGGATGAGAAGAAAGAAGAAAGAAATGTATATGGGCATAGATGCATGTGTATGTGTGTTATCTCAGAAAGCATTAAAATTGATTGAGAATTGGATTTCTATGTAATTGGCAGTAAGGTGTCTTATTGTTTTTGTTTTTATAAATGAAGAAATGAAGACACAGTGATTATATAATCCTCCCGCTGTCACACAGATAGAAAGTGACAAAGCTGGGATTTGATCTATTTGATTCTCAAATCCATATTTTATGTGAATGCAAATGGGATAATGAGACAAGAAATACATCTTTTAATCTTTGGATTCTCTAAATTTATCTGGTATTTGGCCTGGTGGGTGGGAGGTGGGTGGACAGAGCATGACAAGAAATCCTCTTACTCAGGCATTTCTTTACCATTTAAATCCTCTTCTTTCTTTCTGAATTTCTCCCCCATCCTAGTATTGAAAGGCCTAATCTTAAAGAATCATGCTGTCATATGTCTAAGGACTTTGGAAGTCTAGGCTCTATGACCTTTATGGCTATCTTTTCAAAAATTAAATATTTTTCTCCAGTTATTTGCTCTATCATTTCTACTGTAAGTCAATAAATGATGCTGGTTGAGGTGGAAGATCCCCTTGGGAACATGGTTGTTTGTTTATTTATTTATTATTGTTGTTCATTTCTTTCTTCTTTTTCCTTCCTCCCTTCCTTCTTTCCTTCCTTCCTCTCTTTCTTCCATCCTGCCTCCATTTCAAGCTGTGAACTTACTTATTTTTATTATGTTTTGTCCGATATTTCTATGTATTTGCAGTGGAAGCATGGTAAACATAGTCCTTCTTAGTCCTGTCTACCAAGTTATTAAAATGTCACATATCTTTCCCACTCTAACCTTCCAGGAGGTTCTTGACGATTCACCCAGACTGCCTTTGTTCTGACTTCAAGGAAATCTGAAATGTAGGGATGACAGATGTGATATTGGGGTGATGCTGAAAAGACAGATTGTACTGTCCTGGGACTGTCTGGGGATAGATTCTGGTCCAGAGATGTTGAGTCCAGTCCTGCCTCTATTGAAGAAACATTGCATATATCAGATAAATCCTATCTGTTATGAGGATCCCTAATTAATGCATGTGCTGATTTGTTCTTCTCTGCTGAGGACTTCAGATTAGTGATTACTGGGCACCACATATGTTATCTCCTATGTATCTTTAATAAAAATAACAATGGATACAACTTACAGTAGTCTTACTGTGTTCAGGAGCCCTGTGCTAAGTCCTTCATATTCATTATTTCTTTTATCCCTCCCACCACTCAATGAGGCAACTCTTGAGCATTATTCTTCTCATGAACAAAGGCAAGAACTGAGGCTCAAAGAATTTCAGTAAATTTTTCAAGGTCACATTGCTAGAAAGAAGTAAGGCGGGTTTTACACCAAGGCTTGTTTAATTTCATAACATTTAACCACTTGCCATCTCGCTGTTACATTTTAATGTTAAGGGAAAGTGAGAAATTTAATAATAGAACTTGGTTAAGGTGGCAATAAAAATGAGGTAGCGTTGTTGCATCACTCTTAAAACTACCCTTCTTTCAATCTCCCTGCCTTTACATTCCAAAGGTGCTTAGAATACTGATCGGGCTGAATGAGCAAAGGAGTGTGACCGAGAAGGCCACACACTCTTGATTCCACACTTGGCCTAGCCAAGTAAGAGGTACTATTCCTGCCTTATGGTCCATCAAGTAACTATCAGAGAACTGTAGGGTAGTGATATGGGGAGGGGGGAGGAGTGATATGGGCTGGGAATTTCTGCTGGTCTAGTGGGCTGGACACCAACTAGCTCTGTGACTATGAGGAAGTTCCTTAACCTCTCTGGGCTTAATTCTATCTTATACAACATATGATACTTTGATTTTAAGATGGGGCAAACAGAGAAGGCTGTGCTAGATGACATAGGCTTAGAAAGTTTCTGAGACTGCCAGCCTTACATGGTACTTAACCTCTAACTATGTGTCATTTTCCCTCTGGCTTTCTAATGCTGCCTTGTCACCATATGGTTTCTCTTAACTGCTAGTGGTCAGCTGTCAGCTGTGTCTAACGCGTAGCTCCAGCATAGTAGTGAGGAGCTCTGCTTCAATAGTCAGATTGCCTGGGCTCAAATTCTCACTCCCTTGCTTACTGTGTCTGTCTAAGTTTCTCCATATGTAAAACAGGAGTAATAATGGTGTATTAATTGTGGGGTTATCTGAGGACTAAAGGACACAGTTATGTACAATGTTCAACTATTTCCCTTGGCGCTAGGCACATGGTCCTACTCCTTGAATATTAGCAATTATTAGCAGTTATTAAACTGAAATCAGCAAACATTTGCTGAGTGCCTTCTAAGAGCAAGCCCCACAGGAATGTGCTATGGAATACACAGCCACAGTCCTTGATGGCAGGGCTGTCAACTGTGAGCCCCATAAATGGATGCTGGGATGAAGTTTGGGGCATGAGCTGTGTATTGGGAGTCAAAACTTATGTAAAGGAGGAGATGAAGGCAAGATTATACAGACAAGGATGTGGAACTGTGTGCAGGCCTGATTAACTTCAGCCATTCCAGAAGGGAGCTCTGGAATGAGCGTTGTTGCTAAAAGTGTCCCATGTCACACCAAAATGTCCAGGTCCTTGTACCCTTGCTTTACTTACTCACCACATATGGGCCACCACAGAAAGAACACCACCTTGAGTAAGGTAGCTCTTAACTCAGGCAGACCATGAAGGGCTGACACTTGGAGGCTGTCCGTGGGCCTAGACGGTAGGTCTTTCCTTGAAGAAGGTTCTGGGTAGTGCAATTGAGTGTCCACTATGCTCAAGGAATTTATAAATGACTGAGGACATAGGTAAAGATTAACAAAGATTACAGATTGTCCAAGAAGAAGTTACTATAACTTTGCAGAAACAAAGATAGCCTTGCTCTAGGAACAACTCAGGTCCTTGTAGAGAACCAATGGAAAAGCAGATCTGTGTGTCTCATGCCAGGTTGCAGTGGGACATAGTGAAGGCCTACATAGGGAAGTTAAACCCAAGGTCAGAAATGTGGGGGTGTAGGAGCCTGGGAAAAGAAAAATCCAAGGCAAGCAGGCTTCATATTCAGACTAACATGAAGAGCATGAATGAGTGTTAGCTACTTGGCACACTGGTGAGGCTGAAGGCCCCAAGACTAGACAAAGTTCCGATTAGGTAAAAGCTCAATGAAATAGGTGTTATGAGGGAGAATTCAAAAACATTCTATGGTCCCCATAAAATACTTGTAAGTAAAAGTGAAGTCAAATTCTAAAATCATAGAGAAAAACCATATAAATGACTCTAGATACTCTCCATCACCCTATTCAATATACCTAATAATCCCCCTACCTTCATCCTCCATTATCTGTGCATCATGGTATTAACCACTGTGGTGATCTTGACATTAAAATGGCCCATTTTTGGTGAATGTGCTGAGTGAAAGGAGGGATGCTTTTCCATTGTGACCCTCTTATAAATTTGCAGACATGGGTTGGAGGCATATTGATGAAAGCTTTGCATGCCCACACATGGAGGGTGCATATGTTTTGGCCAGAAATTGGGAGTCACTAAAGACTTGGTGATCTGCAGGGTGGAAATAAGTAAAATAGAGTAAAAAAAAATTATATATATATATATATATATATATATATATATATATATATACATACACAAAAGATCAATGAAACCAAGAGTTCCTTCTTTGAAAAGATAAACAACATTGATAAACCTTTAACCAGACTCATCAAACAAACAAACAAACAAACAAAAAACAAAGAAAGAAAAGAAAGAGGACCCAAATAAATAAAATCAGAAATAAAAGAAAAGTGACTACTGACACCACAGAAATACAAAGGGTTATAAAAATATATATACTATGAACAATTAATGCCATCAAATTAGACAATCTGGAAGAAATGGATGAATTTCTAGAAACATGCAATTTTCTAAGACTGAATCAAGAAGAAACAGGAAATCTGAACAGAACATTACTACTAATAAAATTGAGTCAGTAAGCAGAAAACTCCCCACAAACAAAAGTCCTGGACCAGATGGCTTTACAGGTAAATTTTATCAAACATTCAAATAAGAAGTAACACCTGGGGAAGCCAGGATGGCTCAGCGGATTGAGTGCTCACTTTGCAGCCCCAAGGTCTGAGGATCGAATCCCGGCCCTGACCCATGTGGATCCATATGCTGAACTGGGCTGTGCCCCCAGTTCATTTCTCACTGGGGTGAGCTTCCCATGTGGGAGGCCCCCCCAGTTCGGCCCCCAGCTCAGGGGGTATGCCTCCCATGTGCAAGGCCCTGGTCCGGTTCCTGCCCTGTGTGGTCCACACCCACCTGTGTGAAATGAAACTATGGTATGTCGAAGACTGATGATGTACAACTATGGAGACTGCTCTGGGCCCTCCCTCTTCTCTCTCTGTCTCTGTCTCTCTCTGTCTCTGTTTCTCTGTCAAAAACAATAAAATAAATCTTTAAAAGAAAAGAAGAAGTAACACCTATCCTCAAATTATTCCATCGTTTGGCTGATTTCAAAGCCAGACAAAGACATTACAAAAAAGAAAACAGAAAAAAAAACTGTGGGCTGATATTCCTGATGAATATAGATGCAAAATCCTCAACAAAATATTAGCAAACCAAATTCAGCAATACATTACACAGATCATTCTCCATGATCAAGTGGGATTTATTCCTGGGATGCAAGGTTGTTTCAATATCCTCAAATAAATTAACACAATGCACCACATAAACAAAATGAAGGATAAAAGTCACACGATCGTATCAATAGATGCAGAAAAAGTATTTGACAAAATTCAACATCCATTTAGATAAAACTCTCAACAAAGTGGGACTAGAGGAAACATTCCTTGGTATAATAAAGACCATATATGACAAACCCACAGCTAACATCATACTCAATGGTGAAAAACTAAAAGCATTTTTCTTAAGATCAGAAACAACACAAGGATATCCACTTTTACCACTTCTTTTCAACATAATACTGGAAGTTCTATGCACAGCAATCAGACAAGAAAAATAAATAAGAGGCATTTAAATTGTAAAGAAAGAAGGAAAACACATTATCTGCATGCTACATAATCTTCTATGTAGAGAACCCTAAAGATTCCATCCACCAAAAAACTATTACAATTGCTCAACAAATTCATTAAAGTAGCAGGATGCACAATTAATATTCAGAAATCAGTTTCATCATTAGTTTTCCATATAGTTTCACTCCACATGTGGACATGGGGCTGCACTGGGCAGGTACTGGGCAGGGTCCCACCTGCATGGGACGCACACCCTCACTGGGGGCCTCCTACTTGGGAAGCATGCCTGGGGTGGGAGCTGAACAGGAGACCTCCCACATGGGAAGCCTGCCCCAGCAGGAACTAAACTGGGGTGGAAAGCATGCCCCACTTCAGCATATGGGTCCACCCAGGTTGGGGCTGGGAGATGATCCTTGGACCCAGGGTCTGCTAGATGAGTGCTCAACCTGCTGAGCCATCTTGGCATCTCCCATTGACTATATTTTAATGTTAATGTAAGGTGTCAGATGGATAGTAGACTTGTTGGGATTATCACTTTGTGAGGTGTGTAAATGTCTAATTATGTTCCTTTGTACACCTAAAACTAATAATAAAAACTTTTTAAATTAAAATAAAGTGTTTATACTACCTAAAGCAATCTATAGATTCAAAGTAATACTTAGAAAAATATGCATACCAATGGCATTTTTCACAGGACTAGAATAAATAATCTTAAATTTTATATGGAGCCACAAAAGACTCTAAATAGCCATAGTAATCTTGAGAAAGAAGGGCTAAATTGGAGGTACAATGCATAATACCTGATATTAAGCTACACTATAATACTATAAAGCTATGATAATAAAAACAGCATGGTACTGGTATAAAAAAATGACACCTACATCAATGGAACAGAATAGAGAGACCAGAATAAACGCACACCTAAATGATCATCTGATCTATGATGAAGGAGGTAAGAATATACAATGGGATAAAAATAGTCTATTTAATAAATGGGGTTGGGAAAACTGGAGAGATATGTGCAAAGGAATAAAATTAGACTACCTTCTTATACCACATATGAGAATAAATTCAAAATGGATCAGACTTAAATGGAAGACCCCAAACCATGAAATCCCTAGAAGAAAACATTAGCAGTAAACTCTCAGATATTGTTCTCAGTGTATTTGTGCAAGGGAAGCAAAAGAAAAAAGCAAATGGGGCCACATCAAACTAAAAAGTATTACACAGCAAAGGAAGCCATCAACAAAACAAAGAGACATCCTACTAAATGGGAAGAGATATTTGCCAATGATATATCTAATAAGGAGTTAATAACCAAAAGTTATAAAGAACTCATACAACTCAACAGCAAGAAAACAAACAATCCAATTAAAAAATGGGCAGAGGACCTGAATAGACATTTCTCCAACTATGAAAAGATGCTCTATATAATTAAAGAAATGCAAATTTACACCACAAAGAGATACCACCTCACTCCTGTCAGAATAGCTATCTTTAATAAATCAACAAACAGCAAGTATTGGTGAGGATGTGGAGAAAAGGGAACCCTTATGTACTATTGGTAGGATTGCAAATTAGTGCAGACACTGTGGAAAACAGTTTGGTGGTTCTTAAAAATTTTAAATATAGAACTACCTATGACCCAGTAAGTAATCCCATTCCTAGGCATTTATCCAAAGAAATCTAAAACACTAATTTGGGAAGATATATGCACCCCTATTTCATTGCAGTATTATTTACAATAGTCAAGTTATGGAAGCAACTTAACTGTTCATCAATAGACAATTGGATAAAGAAAAGGTGGTACATACTAGGGATGTCCAGAAAACAATCCAGCCATTGTCAATATAACAAGAATGGCTCCATGGCTGAATATTTTCCAGACAGCTGTCATATATACAATGGAATATTACTCAGCCATAAAAAAAATAAATAAAATACTACCATTTGCTACAATATGGAGGACCTGGAAGGTATTATGCTAAGTGAAATAAGTCAGACTGACAAAGACAAATACCGTATGATCTCACTTCTATGGGGACTCTAAAGAACAAAATAAATAAAGCAAACATAGACTCATAGATGCAGGGAACAAGTTGATGGTTGGCAGGTGGAAGGAGGGCTGGGAGACGAGGTGAAAAAGGTGAAAGGAGTAAGAAGCACAAATTGGTAGTACAAAATAGTCTTGGAAATATAAAGTAAAGCCCCGGGAATGTGGTCAATAACGTGGTCATGTCTATGGTGCCAGGTGGGTACTGGACTAGTCAGGGGGATCACTTCGTAAATTCTATAAATGTTGAACAGTTATGCTGTACACCTGAAACTAATATAAAATAATATGGAATGTCAACTGTAACTGAAAAATTAAAAAAGGAGGGGGAGCGGAGAAGGGGAAGAAGAGGTTCATATTTCCAGGTATAAAACAAATAAGTCATGGAGATGTGACGTGCAGCATAGGGAATACAGTCAATAATACTGTGATGGCGTGGTACGGTGTCAGATGGTTGCTGGACTGATCATGGCGATCACTTCTTTTGGTATAAAAATGTCGAAGAACTATGATGTACACCTGAAACTAATATACTCTTATATGTTAGCTATTTTTAATAAAAATCCTTAAAAAAAAAAAAAGACTCAGTGACCTGGGGAGAGATGAGACCTGGGCTTTAGCATGAGCCATTCGCTTGGAATGTACTAGATCTTCCTGAACAGTGGGAGGCGGGAGGTCTACCCTTAAGGGCCTCAGGCTTATTGTCTTTTTCTTCATCTGCACTAGAAGGTGGCAATAAGGAGAAGGGTCAGGGATGAGAGACAAAGCTGAGCCCTCACATTTCTGAACTTGATGAAACGGAAAATGGTGGGTCTCTCTCACAGCAGTGGGGGTGGGAGTCAGAAAAAGGAAAGGTAACTGGAGAGAGAGTGCAGGAGCACTTCTTTAGGTTATGAAACACTAATAGGATGAAAACTTTGGGTTTCTTTTTATGTATCACCTAGGTTGGGTTGTCCAGAAATGGACCATGAGAGGAGGATTTGTATGAGTGATTTAGTAAGAAAGCACTTCTGGGGGAGACCTACAAGGGAGAAGGGGAAGCAGGAACAGGAAAAGGAAAAGGGAAGGGAAAGGAAGAAGCCAAGCAGGGTACTCACTCAGGCAAGTCCCTGCCTGACCTGCCCCACATGTTCGCTCTGAAGGGTAGCTATGCCTCCTAGTGGGCCCGCCCCAGCTAAGGGAGATGGGATTTCATACTCTCGTCCCCATCGGTCAATGACTAAGAATCACCAAGGGCGTAGGTCAACTCTCAGGCACTTCCGCTACCAGCACAGGTACACAGAGTGGCTCCCTGCTCCTCGTCTGAAGGTTGTCCTCCCAAATCAAAGTATAGGTGCTAGGTGCTAAAAGTAAAAGCGCAGTGAGAAAGCAGGGTGCCCACACACAGGGTCAAAAGGGATCCCCGGGGCGCTGGGTGGAGCGTCAATACTGTTATTATCACAGGAGCATGGTCTTGAGAAAGAACCGTGGCTTGCCTTCAAATGTCCTCACCGGGCTGATCCTTGTCCCCCTCCAGCCATCTGCTGCTTCAAGGCATAGAGTTTGGAATCCTGGGCCAGTATCTGTGGCAAGTGTCACCTCCAATTGACTCTTTTCCACAGACACTGGGAAGCTGGAAAGAGCTTTTCTCAATGTGGAGTACCCAATGGGCGTAGGGGCAGGCGCCCATCCAGGCCTGCAGAAGCCTCTGAGTTTCAGCGCATTCTCAGTCTCAGTGTCGTGGCTTGTGAGCTGGCTCTGAGCGCCTTGGTCCCCTGGCTGCCCTCGCTAAGGCGGTGACTTGTCAGCAGTTGGGAGACTGGCTCTGGCCGGCTGGCTCATGCTCCCAGCCCATTCGTTAGAAGCCTGTTGGAAGAGTCAGGAAGGGAAGATGGGCACAGCACACTCACAGGGGAATAGCTCTGGCCTGGAGTAACTGATTTTGAACCCCAATGTGAATGGAGGCAGGCCCCTATAGGGAAAGAGGAAGTAGGGATGCCTCATCCTTTTGTGCAAACAATGTAAGCCAGGTGAATACAAAGAGACTCAGGAGGTCTGAGATCAGAGATGCTGAGATCCTTCCGCGTATGCAGGCCTATGCCGTGAGTGCTGAGCAGAGCACAGGGCCAGGGCCTCTGGAAGGTTAACTCCAGAGACAAGGGGAATGGTCGAGATCTGCTCCAGCCTCTGGAAGCCTTCTGCTCTGACAGGCCCATGTCTAAGTCATACCCGTTGTATACTCTTGCATCCCACCCCTGCTTCTATGCATTGCTTACCCCAACCCCACCATCGCCCTGTCCTACTCGCTCAGCGAGCGCCTGCACACGTCACTCCTAGGGAGGGAGGAAAGTGGGCCCGGTTTTGCCCTCAGCTTCCAAGCAGCAAATGAGAAAAGAGTAGAGGTTGGAGCTGCTGTCTTTTCCCAAAAGCCCCTCCACTGTGTCTCTGTCTCCTCTCCTGTCAGAAAGCAACGCATGGTGTGTCCTCCACAGCTGCCCATCTAAGGGATTGCCCCCCTCCCCGTGGGGCTCGCCCAGAGCCAAGTCGTCAAGATGGCGCCTTCTCCCCGTGTGAACTATGCTGGCATCTCGCACCCCCCACTTCTTCCCGCTCTCCCGTTTGCTTCTCAGGTTTGGCATCCTTCCAATCCCACAGGAATTCAGCTGATAAATGAATTCATACTCAAAGGTTATTGACTTAATTTGTCACCCCATCCAGGAGCTATTTGCACGGAAAAGAGATCCGCTGGGGAGAGGGCAATGTTTAACTGCAGAGACTGCCTTTCTAGGCGGGTGGGGGCGCTGTTCAGGCTGTGTGGCCTTTGGGCCGTCCCTTCAGATCCCCACTGACGTGACAGCTAATCCTGGCTGCAGGGATTTCCCAATTGTAGGATGGCCTGAGGTGCTTGTGAAAAAGTGCAGATTCCCGGACCCTAGAGAATTGGTTTGGGAGGTGTGAATGGAGCCCAGGAATGTGTATTTATTCTGCTCATCACTTTCTGACTAAAGTGGTCTGGGGGCCATGTGTTTTTTTAAAGATGTATTTCATTGTTTTGAAGGAAGGTGAGAGAGAGAAGGGGGAGGGCCCAAAGCAGTCTCTATAGTTGTACATCATCAGTTGTGACATATTTTCATGGCTGTGGGGCCACCCTGGGTGGGGACCGAACAGGAGCCTCCCGCATGGGAGATGAGAACCTTCACCACCGAGCCATCCCAGCGGTTACCAGTTGTGCTGCAGTTCAGCATATGAGTTTCCAAGGGCTGGGGTTGGGAACTGAACCCCAGACCTCACGATCGTGAGGCAAGTGCTCAACTGCTGAGAAATCCCAGCTTCCCCCCCTGTGGACCATATCTGAAACATGCTTGAGCTGCCAAAACACAGTGCCACAGACTGGGTGGTGTAAACGACAAGAATTAACTGTCTCCTAGTTCTGGAGGCTGCAAGTGCAAGATCAAGCCGGGGGCATGTTCCTCCTGAGGCTCTCTCCTTGGCTTGCAGACGGTGGCTTTTTGCTGTGTCTTCACGTGGTGTTTGAGCACAACCCTGGTATGTCTCTGTCCAGTCAGTTTGTCCTTCTTATAAGGACAGCAGCCACATTGGATGAGGGCCCACCCTATCGGCCTTCATTTAACTTAATCATCTCTTTAAAGAGCCTATCTCCAAGTGGGGTCACAATCTGAAGTTGTGGGGTTTAAGGTGTCAACATGTGAATTTGGGGCAGGGACAAAATTCAGCCCATAGCGGGCATATAGAAACAACAAAAACATTAAGGCATTTGTGAAGGGGCAACAGAAACCACCAGTGCGCTCCTCTTTTCAGTAAGTGCAAGAGAAAATATACCTAGACGGAAAGAAATGGTGCAGAAAGCACGGGGGATCTACCAGGAAAGGGGAAGCGGCTGGGCCTTATACAGCGCCCCCTGTTGGCACTGCTGGCCACTGTTTGGCAACCACCTTGGCTCACCCTCTACATGGCCTGCCCTGGTGTAATTCCTGGTAGGTTTAGAAACAGCCTTTTTCCTTCAGGTTTCTGGGAGAGAACAGTCTTTGGCGCGGGCACCACCGTGGCTGCCCGAGGCAACCCTTGCTTCTTCCTGGATGTTTCTTTCCCCAGAAAGAAGCGAAGACCCTTCACACTCCCCATTCATCATCACCACGGGCAATCTAATTACAGCCTTTTCTTAAAAGAGGAACTCATTTACAGTTGAGACTTCTGGCTTTTGAAAATGTAACATCTTGAACTATGTTTTTTATGGCCCCCTTTTTCAGAAATAGAAAAGGAAATTAATTAATTTCCTTGCACACGGAAAAGACTTGTGAGGTCTTTCTGGTTGTGCACAGAAAGGATGCGCGCGCGCGCACTCTCTTTTCCTCCCCCACTCCCCCCACCCCCGCTGTTTGACAGTGAAATGCTAAAATGATTTTGGCAGGAGAATATTCTCAAAGGCTGTTTTTATTTCAGTGGCAGAAGAGTATCTCAGAGCGCAGGCTGCACCTCTGCCCTGTGGGGCTGTTTCTAATTGCACGAGGTGAGCTGCAGAAATCATTCCCTCAGCCGGGTTGGGGGGCGGGGGGAGCGGCAAGAAACCTAAGAAAGATAATCGTGTCTGCCACACTCAGCGCTCACCACTTAAAGGAATTAACTTGTTGGAATAAAATATTTCTATGGGTGCAGAAAGCTGTGCATTAGAATAATGAGGCTGACCCCTTCCTTACACGTTGCAATCACTGGGGTTTGTTTCTTCTCTCTCTAATCACAACATGCTATCTTCCTCCTTGCTCACACCTCTGTAGGCAAGACTGGCTGAGAATACTTGAGATTATCACCTTCTCATTTTCAGTGTGAAATAATTGCCCAAGGAGGAAATCTGACAAACAAGAGTGTGGGGTTCAGAAAGTAGCCCCCTTGTTATTTAGGATAGCCTAAGTGAAGTGGAGACAGGTGCATTACATCTTAGCAACTTCTCCCATCCCCACACTAACCCCTTTAGAAATTTTAATAACAATGGGGATACTGGTATGTTTAATTAAAACCTATACCATAAGCAATGCAAGAGTATGAGGCTCTGAGGGGGAAGCCTCCTCATGGGTTCCATTCTTTTTTTTTTTTAAGATTTATTGTTTTTGACAGAGGCAGAGAGAGACAGAGATAGAGAGAAGGGGAAGGGTCCAAAGCAGTCCCCATAGTTGTACGTCATGTATGTACTTTTCGACATGGTTTCATTCCATACAGGTGGGCAGGGGCCACGCAGGGCGGGAACTGGGCTGAGGTCCTCCCATATGGGAATCACAGCTCAGTTCAGCATATGGATTCACATGGGCTGGGGCCGGGGCAGGGATTTGATCCTCTGTCCCCAGGGCTGCAAAGCGACCACTTAACCCACTGAGCCATTACGGCTTCCCCGGGTTTCCTTCTTGATGCCACCACTTACTGTCTGTGTGGCCTTAGCCAAATTATTTCACTTCTCTGTTCCTCAGTATTTTCATCTATAAAAACAAGATAATTGTTACCAACCAATGTCACCCCAATAAATTTAACAATTAAAACAAAATAATGCTTTATGGGGGGATAAGGGTTGAATGAGTTAATACATGTAACATGCTTAGAACAATGATTGATATGTGGTAAACACTCAATAGATGTGAGCTAGACTTATTGATGCTCGTGCAAAGGAAAGCAGATGTGTCTTCTTTCTCTTCTTCAAAAATATGTATTAAGCATTGTGTTCAGGGATAAGGAAAAGTAACCAAGGCTTCTGGCCTCCAGGACCTCCTAGGTAAAAGTGCATGTGTCAAATATATAAACAGCACACGATAATATCAGACAAATTTGAATAAATGCTGAGTAAGGATAATCATAATATTGTTTGGGGCCATAAGAGGAAAAACACTTGATTGGAGAAGATTGAAGATGGCATCATGAAGGAGGTGGCATTTGAGCTGGACCTGGCTAGGATAAAAGTTCTCTCTAAACAGAGAACAAAAGAAAGATGTTCCAGACAGTGGGAGAACTAAGGACACTGGCAAGGGGTGGGAGAGAGTACATGACACTTTTAGAGAAATGCCAGGACGCCTGTGACATGGAGACAAAAGAATGGAGGGACCCTAGAGCTAGAAAGGTCGTTGGAGGTCTCCTCTGTCCTGCGGCCACCTGGCATCCTGGTTTTTATATCCAGGTAAAAGAACTGGAAATAATATAGGAGTGCTAAATGTTCCCTGTATTCTTTTGCCTCTGAAAGGATTTGAGAAAAAAAACATTTCATGATGAGTAAAGTTGTATAGTTACCAACTACAATTTAGCAGAAAGAAGCCCCCCCCCACACCAATTTTGTCCACACAGTCATTGATTACACCCAGAAAAATCTTTGTAGTCACCACAAAAGTGCACAAAAGTGCGGCTACCTCTGGGGTACCATGCAGCCGCTATTTAACTGTCACGTAACATGACAATCGAGTGTCCTATTAGAGCTAAAATTTAATTGTGAAGACGGGTACCATATTTAACTGCAATCCTGGGGGGAATTTAGGTTGACAGGTTGTAATTACCCAAACTGGAGCCTGGCCAGGACACACCTACTCTTTGCCAAAAGAGCTGTGGGGGTTTCAACCACTGCAGGCCCCACGCACGGACTCTGCCTTTCTGCTGGGTGGGAAATCGGCACTTGCAGCCCCACAGCGCCCCCTAACAAAGCTTGAGGCAAGTGCAGGCTCTCCGGGGAGCAGGCCTTTTCTGACCTTCCACACTTGCAGTCCCACCTCCCAAGGCCCCCCCAGGCTTCCACCTGGCTCCAATCTGTCACGAGTTATCAGAAACTTTCCATTGAAGGTGGTATGGCTGTGGGTCCTGCAGTCAGGTTCTTGGTGAGTCATATCTGTGTCTGTCTGTCTGGCCTTTTGGCCTTTCTGTGTGTCTCTCCCCATCACCCCCTATGGCTCCTGCTGCTTCTCTCCTATCACGAGGTAAGTGCTTGTCCTGATAAAATAATTACCCACCAGAGAGAGCGAGCACAGTGCTTCTCTGATCACCAGCTGCTGTTTCTACACAGAGATCAATTAGAGACATCTTTTCACAGGGGAAGTGGGCTAGTGGATGGTTGACTAAAAACCCCATTAGGATTTTTACCTTGAAATGCATTACATACGTATTTGGTCTTCCAATGCAGTTTCCTGGAGAACACAGTAAAAATTGGGACAAGAAGAGGTGGAAATGTGGCTTGCTGATTTCATTGAAGGGTTAAAAGGGAGAAAGTTCTCTCCAGGCTGCAAGCCACAGTGTGAATAAATGTGGTCTTAATTTAAGGTTATGGATTTTTTTAAGCCTTGCTTTTTGTCTTCATATCAGTTAAAAAATAATTTAGACAGAAAATAAATGTTGGAGCACACTCAAATTATTATGTGCATTTTAAATAAACCTGTGTTTTCTGCCATAGACATAGCCTATGAATAATAACATTAAAAATGATCATGATAATTTGTCAACTGATGATCTTTTTGCTCAGACCTTCCAGGCTGTTGGTTCCCAGCCCTGCTATTTAACGTAGCGGAGGATGTGTCCTTCATGAGGGGAGATGATGATAATAGCCCTTCCTGTGCAGTGGGGTAAGGTAGACAAGTGCAGGGTTCCAGTCCCAGCTTTGCCCTAATTAGCTGTGTGCATCTGGGTGAGTTGCTTAACACTTCTGGCCAGCTGTTAAAGGAATGAATGATTTCTAAGGGGGATCAGCAGAGCCACAATGTGCAAAATGACAGGCAATATAGTAATGTCACCTGCAAAGATCCGCCCCGCCCCCCATTCCGCCTTTAAGATAAAAATTCTGAAAAAAGAAACAGACTCAAAAAGCAACTTCAGCAAAAGCAATTATTGGACAAGGCAAAGGAGGAAGTCAGATTAAGACTAACTTTTAAAAATGTATGGGATGATTTTCTTTTTGGTTTCTAAGGAAACACACACACATACACACACACACACACACACACACACACACACACACACACATCCCTAGGTATACTTTGGTCAGAGGGAAATGCACTTAACTGCTCATTTTTCTGCTTTCCTGGAAAGAGATTTCCATTTCTGTACAATGACAGCAACAACATCAGAATATTACTATGTTTAATTCTTCTAATAGTTTAAAACTGTCCAGATACTGCCAGTGTTACAATAACATGTAAGGCTGAACCATATGAAATTTCCATTTCTATAGATCAAATAGATTTGCATATAAGAAATTTCATATGGATCAAACTAATATTACATATGTGTATACAAGGACTGCCCCCCCCCCAAAAAAAATGCAGCCATTATCAATATAACAAGAATGGTTATATGGCTAGATACTTTCCAGACGGACCATATATATAGTATATAATATGCATGTGTTTATATATCTTTTGATATATAATAATAATACAGTATAGACAACTGTGATTCTACTATATTCTTATTTCTCTAGCAAATATTTTCTCAGAGAAAGATTGATACACCCTTCATATGCCTGTCCTGATACTAAGGTGACATATGATTTATTAAGAGAAGACACTTTGGCATGCCAGGTTACATTGCTAAGCATGAGTACAAGCCCAGACTTGGTCCTATAAAAATATAACCAGAAGAGGACACATGGAAAGGTCACTTTGAGGTGCTAGCAGGGCTGCTGGCTCCTAGCAGGGGCGATGAGTACCCTGTGCACCTGGAGAGAGTGATCCCAGTGGAGTTGGGACCAGTAAGACCTCTGTATAGCATCCCTCAGAAGATTGAGATCATAATACATGTCCCTTGGGAGAGCTGCTTTTTAGCAGTTTATTGACATTAAAAAAAAATTATTTTATTGTTTGAGAGAAAGTGAGAGAAGAGGGGAGGGCCCAGAGCAGTCTCCATAGTTGTACACCATTAGTTGTGACACGGTTTCCTTCCACACAGGTGGATGTGGGGCTGTGCTGGGTGGGAGCTGAACTAGGGGCCTCCCGCATGGGAGGTGAGAACCTTTGCCACTGAGCCATCCAGGCAGTTACCAGTTGTAGTTCAGCATATGGGTTTGCACAGGCTGGAGCCAGGACTCAATCTGCTGACGTATCCCAGCATCCCTATTGGCAATTATTTTTTATTAGCAATTATTAAAATTAAAAATACAAATATATTACCCAATAATAATTTCCTGGGCCACTGATGTGTCAGAATGTTCCAAGATATTTTCAAAAAAAAAAGGTGAGGCTGAGAGGGGCAAGGCAGCTTCCACAAATAAAGTAGGTGAATTCCAAAATGAATAACAAAATAGGGACTTCAGGGAGGAATGATCAAAAACACCACTGATTAAAATGTTCACTTCCTTATTTTTGTTTATGTACTTACATCTTTATTTCTTGCTTTTTTACAGTTCCATAGAACAGCCAGAATAACCAGACCAGTGCTCCTTAAACCATACTTTTCAATGGAGATAGCTATAAGTTTTCATTGTAAAAAAAAAAAAATCTGGGGAAGCCGGGATGGCTCAGTGGGTTAAGTGCTCACTTTGCAGTGCCGGGGACTGGGGATCGAATCCTGGCCCCGGCCCGTGCGGAACCATATGCTGAACTGGGAGCTCCCCCAGTTCAGTTCTCTCTCT
>PVKE010032581.1:0-18401 GCA_004027555.1 Craseonycteris thonglongyai
AGCCATTCCAGCAGTTACCAGTGGGGGCCGAAGTTCAGTATATGAGATTGCATGGGCTGGGGCTGGGATTCGATTCTGGATCTTGCAGTTAGTTACAAGGCAAGTGCTCAACCTGTTGAACTATCCTGGTGTTCCCTTGTCTTCTCTCTCTACTCAAGGTGAGAAAGCAGAAGCAGAGATTGACCCTACCTCACATAACCACATTACAGATGCATTTTTTCAGCATTCTTACAGTTGAGATATGATCCAGAGCCCTGAAAACTCGGGAAAAGAGGAAAATTTCTTATTTAGTCTTTATCATTCAAGTGCATAATAAATACCTTCCACCTAAGATCCCTCTTAGCTATTGCCCAATTTCTCTGCTCCCTTTTACAACCAAGTTACATAGCCTTGTCCTTAGTCGCTATTTCCTTTTTCTCTCTTCTTTTCCTTCTTGAATGCACTGAAAATAGTCTTTCATCTCCACCAATCTCCTGTAAACAAACATTCTTGTCAGTGCCACCAATGAGCTCCATTTTGTTAAACCTAATGGTTCTTTTTCAAATATCACCTTATCAGAGAGTGACTCCTCACTGTCACTCTTAATCATTCTACCCTGCTATATTTTCATTACATTTTATGTGACATTTATATTAATGTCTGTCGTTCCACGCTCCCAAATAAAAATGTAAATTTCATGAGAGTCGGGAGGAACTCTATGAAGTTCATCACTTTATCTCTAGTACCTAGCACTCCTATTGTATGCCATATTTATTTGTTGAATGAAATATTAAAAAAAAAATCTGTGGGAGTTTCTGCTTCACTTGTAATTTTGTTTTTGTTTTTTTATCCATTTCTTCGCAGAGTCTCTAGGGAGGTGTATTTCAATAAATATATGTTGGATAGAATAAAATTCTGACCAAGAGAAAGGTAGCTCTCTGTAGGATAACTGGCTTCTAGCATACTGATGCTCAATAATGATTTGCTAATGAGCACTCAATTGTCTGGGGCCAGGCTCCCAGCATGCGGACTGAGCCACACCATTTTTAGTTGAGATTTAAAAATGGCTACTCATAATTCTAGTCTTCCTGTCTATCTGGTTAGAGAGTTGGCCTGTGTGTTCTGCCCAGATGAGTCACTGGGGATAATGATAAGGAAGAGATAGAAATAGGATCAAGGTGCTGAGTGGCCCTGAATGAAAACATACAGCCCTATAAAGCCTTTTATATAGAGTCGGCACCACTAAATCTGGTGCACATTACAAATATTTGATCACCCATGTGAAGCCATTTTACTTCTTCACACTATTTTCCAGAGCATTTTGATATGTAATTTTCTATCTTGTTTCTCTGTTACTCCTATATTATGGCCCATGTGAGGTTATTATTACTTTTTAAGAATATAGGAACATGTCAGTCTTTACCTTCTTTGTGGTTTTGGTGATAGTTCTGTGCATGGGAAGAAAGAGGTACTGTAGATACAAAATCTTTGGAACATGTCTAATTTAAGTCTAAGATCAGGTCAGCATGGATGGAGACCAGATAGGGATTTGGGACTTAAGACCCAGTAGCTCTAAAAGAGCAGGGTAAAGAAAACTAGGTAACTTAATGGGTTTGCCTTTTTGGTTTCAGTTTCCTGAAAGCTGCTCAGATTAAACTTGATGTCAGTTGAATTCTACCAGCCCTGGGGATGACTATATTTGCTTTCTCTTTCCAAGGTGCTGAATTGCTATTTCTGTTTTTCAAATCTTTCTATGTGTATGCTCTTTATTGAGAGCAATTTCAAATTAAATTTTGGAAAGATGTAGGAAACGCCTTTCTGTTGTTCTCTTCTATATTACTATACTTCCTAGGTGCTAATCCGTGATGGCAGGCACATCAGGGACATGAATTTGACTGCTGTCGGGGTGGGATGGAGGAAGTGGCCTCTTGCTACCTTGGGGTCTGTTGTTTTTGTTTTCTTTTCTTTATTGACTCTCTTTTCTTGTCCTGGTACTCTAGGAAAGTTGTTTCTATTTTCTAGCATAGGGTTTCCTGGAATTCGTACACTATATTAGATTGAAGTCTTTAGTAGAATATGCCATAGATTGCTAAAGTCTAGAGTTGGGCTGATTTCTGCAGATTTTCCAAAGTGGAATGGGAAACTGAATGGAGGAAAGAAAAAATTTTTTTTCCCTTGGGTTACTTTTTCTTTACATATTATCATTTTAAGATTTTCTATTTCCTTTTATTCAGTTTCATTTTTCCTTCATTTTCCTGAAATTATTTGCTTCTTTCTAGAACTTAGTCTGAAGTTCATAAGCAGTAGTTATATCTGTTGTAGTGGTTAGAACATGCATTATGGAGCCAGATTACCTGAAGCTGAGTTTTGGCTCTCTAATTTACCACTTGTCTGACTTTTTTCAAATTATTTACTCTATCTGTGTCTCAGAGAGGCACATATACAGAATCTATAAAATGGTAGTAACAGTAGTATCTACCTTATTGGGTTGTTATAAGGATGAAATAAGTTCATACATATTGAATACTTAGACAAGGTTCTGGCACATAGTTTTCAATACATATTATTATTTTTTTTAAGATTTATTTTATTGATTTTTGACAGAGAGAAACAGAGACAGAGAGAGACAGAGAGAAGGGGGAGGGCCCAGAGCAGTCTCCATAGTTGACATTAGTTTTCCATATAGTTTCACTCCACAGGTGGGCACAGGGCTGCACAGAGCAGGAACTGGGCCAGGAGCCTCCCACATAGGTCCTGGCAAGAACTGAACTGGGGGCACACCCCAGTTCAGCATGTGGGTCCGCATGGGCCGGGGCTGGGATTCGATCCTCGGTCCTCGGGGCTTCAAAGCGAGCGCTTTACCCGCTGAGCCATCCCAGCTTTCCCACAATACATATTATTGATGATGATTATTGTTACTGCTTATTTAACTTTGTGCATACTACTTGCAACTAGGTGCTGATGGCCAAACTAGTAAACTTTCTGGCAAATCATTACTTTAACTGGATTAACCTGTCTGGGAACTAGAGAAATAAAGGATTACTATAGGAACTAGGAAAGTACCAGGTGTCTGGGCAGGACTTGTATCAGTAACTCTTGTTTTCCTTTAAATCTCAGCTTAATTCACAATCTACCGTTAAGGAATGCCTTTTCTTTCTTTATAAT
Source organism: Craseonycteris thonglongyai (assembly GCA_004027555.1). Taxonomy (NCBI): domain Eukaryota; kingdom Metazoa; phylum Chordata; class Mammalia; order Chiroptera; family Craseonycteridae; genus Craseonycteris; species Craseonycteris thonglongyai. The sequence continues at coordinate 3,145 of PVKE010032581.1, forward strand.
CAATATATCTTCTTTTCTATGTTCTTTTTAAAAAAAATTGTTTTTGACAGAGAGAGACAGAGATAAGGGGGAGGACCCAGAGCAGTCTCCACAGTTGCATGTCATTAGTGTTATAGTTTCATTCCACACGTGGGTGTGGGGCCGTGCAAGGCAGGAACCAGGCCAGCGACTCAGGGCTGCACAGGGCAGGAACCGACTGGGGCCTCCTGCATGGGAAGCACACCAGCGGTGGGAGCCGAACTGGGGGCCTCCCACATAGGAGGCTTACCCCGGTGAGAGTCAAACTGGGGGCACACCCCAGTTCAGCATATGGGTTCGCATGGGTGGGGGCCAGTATTCAATCCTTGGGCCCCGGGGCTGTAAGACAAGATCTCAATTCGCTGAGCCATCCCACATCCCTCTATGTTCTCCACCCCAAATTCTGAGACTAGAGTATATTTACAGCCTTTCTGACAAGATAATAAAGAGTAGTTTCTGATATTTGTATTTTACTCTGTTGTGAGCGATTTCTATTCTCAGAGGTCTTTGAGGTCCTCAAACCACATCTTCCTCCTTGATAATGTAAACAATTATAGCATGGAATTTCTTGCTCTAAACAAAATGATTTGCAAATAAAAAACTTAAAAGATCTTCATCCACCAATTTTATATGTATATTTAGGGGGAACAAACCTGTATATGTATCATTTAGAATTTGGAGAAAGAAAGGAAGGGAGGGGGAAGAGGTGGTGTGAGCAAGGGTGATCTTGAATTTTTGTGTCAGGTGAACTTTAGAGGTCTAGGCCTTAGTTAATAGTTGGCAATCTTTCCACTAAGACAAAACTTAGGAAGAGTTTCTCTGGTGCTCTTATATATTATCTCCTGTCTTGTTATACTATCCCTTAAAACCCTGAAGGACCTTTAAGCTACATCATGGCTCTCATCCACAGAAAAAAGTTTACAAGGCTAGAGGCAGACTTGCCAAGCAAATAAACTAAAAAATAAAATTTTAGATATCCCTTGATCCCAAAGTATTGTGACTTCTTATTTCCTGGGCTAGATTGAAACTCATTCATTAATATCTTTAGCAAAATAAATCATTAAGGACAGTAGAATCTGTTCATTGCTTACTTTGATCCATGTGAATAATACAGACCTGTCCCCTTTGTGTGGGTTCACAAAGTGGGAAAAACTTCGGAATGAGATTTTCAAATATTTTCAGTACTTAATGGAGTTAAGTAGCTCTGTGCCGTCCTTGTCCTTCCCATAGGTGTGTGGGTGTGCACATATGGTGAACGAGGCTCAGAAGAGACCAGAAAGGGTGCAGGGGTTGAGGCAAGCCACAAATGAGATTCATTATCAGCATGGATTTGTTCCTCATTCCAAGTGTCAAACTGCTGACCTCTGACCATTCCCATGCTCTCCTGATGACATCAAGCTGGACTTGTTGTTTGGAGGCCAGGAATGAGCCGTGTTAGTACACTTCTTCTCATGTCAGTGGATATTGTGTAAGTGCTTCCTTTTTCAGTTTTATGGCACTGGCTCCCAAAAAGCAGGACAGAGGGAGAGCAAGAGACCTGCCTAGCATATTTGTTTCAGATCCTTTGCATCTACACCTTCAGTGAGGTAGTCACAGTCCAAGCCCAAATAAATTTTCCTCCTGACAGCTATCTTATCTACTGCAGAGAGCTGGGTTTTCCTATTCCTCTCCTGCTTGCTGTTGCTCTTAAGAGGTTAGATAACAAACTCACTCTAGGAGTTATCGAGCACACAGACACAGAAGGAAGGGAATTGCTTGCCTCACTCAACTGGCCTCCTGTCTCTTTATGGGAGAATTAGTAAACAGAGTTGTGTGACCCTTTGAAGGCACACTTGTAATGCAACCATCTCAGTGATGAAAATTCAATAACTCTAACCCCCCATTGATTCTTGGACTGTTAAGAAATTGAATAAAATTCAGAAAAAATGTAGAATTTTAATCAGCTATTTTAAAATGCCTTCTATTTTGATATATGATTGACTACATGTAACTTTGGCAATTTAGATATTTAAAGACATTAATAGGGAAGCCGGGATGGCTCAGAGGGTTAAGCACTCACTGTGCAGCCCTGGGGACCGAGGATCAAATCCCGGCCCTGGCCCATGTGAACCCATATGCTGAACTGGGGTGTGCTTCCCATCCAGGAGGCCCTCAGTTCGGTTCTTGCCCCCTGGTTTGGCCCCCGGATCAAGGGGGTGTGCCTCCCATGCGGGAGGACCCCAGCCCAGTTCCTGCCCTGTGCAGCCCCCACCCACCTGTGTGGAACGAAACCATGTTGAAGACTGATGATGCACAACTATGGAGACTGCTCTGGGCCCTCCCCCTTCTCACTGTCTCTGTCTGTCTATCTGTCTCTCTCTCTGTCTCCGTCAAAAACAATAAAATAAATCTTTAAAAGAAAATAAAGACATTAATGGACTAGTTTTGGACTTCTGGAGATGAAAATATTTGGCTGTATTCCTTTACTATACAAAAAACCATTTGCAAGGTCATCCTTTTTAACAGTGTGTGGTGTTAACATGGGACAAGATTAATACAGCTTAAACACAGTATTCTGTGCACTGCTGCTTGAAGGAGACTTTGGGACTATCCAAGGAATTATCTAAAGTATCTGTCTATGTCTATGAAACTTCAAATTGGGTTCTTAAATGCAAAATTGAGTCTTAAATTAGGACTGTGCTATTTGGTCTTTGGGATCCTAAGTAAGACACACCTTTTTTTAGTTAAAAAGAAATTTGAAGACAATCAAAATTATGAAAAAATCCTTAATGAAAAAAAATAGTCAAACTAAGAAAGGCATCATACTTGTGATAAGGTGGGTATTAAAAGACCACAAAAGGGGGAAGCCAGATTGGCTCAGTGGGTTAAGCGCTCACTTTGCAGCCCCGGGGACCAAGGATCGAATCCTGGCCCTGGCCTGTGTGGACCCATGTGCTGAACTGGGGAGTTCCCCCAGTTCAGTTCTCAGCAGGGTGAAGACCCCGGCCCTGTGCAGCCCCACTCCCACCTGTGGAATGAAACTATGTGGAAAAATCAATGATGTGCAACTATGGAGACTGTTCTGGGCCCTCCCCCTTCTCTCTGTCTCTGTATCTCTCTCTCTGTCAAAAACAATAAAAATAAATCTTTACAGGACCACCAAAGGCAGAAGTTGGAAATTTTTTTTTTATTTAAAGAAGGAAATATTTTTAAATAGCATTTTAACTGAAAAGTTCACCTGTGACAACTCAATAGCAATATCAAGCGTTTCTTGAGCACATTAAGTAGTGACTAGTCCTTCTGTGAAGTGCTGAGGATTCTAAAATGAGTAAGGCGGGATCCTTGATCTCAGGGTTTCATTATGTCTTGAAGAAAATAGATAAACAACCAGTTGAATGAAGCCTGTGGTTAGGGATCATGAAGAATACATGTTCCAAATCTGAGGAAGCACAGGGAAGGGACTGACAGCATGCTATTCCTGCAAGGGACATCCTGAGTTTTCCACTGCGACCTAGAAAACCAGGGTTAAGCGTCTAGTTGTAGCGGTGAGGTGACCATGTGTGCATACTGTGATAGTAATGACTTGTGCATGTAGAGCACATTATGCTTTTCTAAGTGCTTTACTAGACATTGTCTTTTGAGGTCCCTCTACCCTGTGAGGTAAATTATCCAAGTGTATGGGTTAGGAAGTGGTGACATAGAGAAGACAAGCAGCTTTAAGTAAGAGGAAAGAGACACTGAGTGGTACCCCAGGTGCCAGGTCTCCTGACTCCTAGGCCTGCTTTCTTTCTGTGACCCTCCCGTGAAAGAAATGGCCCTTCATTTCCCAAGGCATGTGTGGTGGTGCATTAGTTTCCTGCGATGTTATTTGTATTATGTAAAAGAAGGTTCCGTTTTTGAAATGTTAGATTTGTTTTCATTCTATAGCTCTGAGCTCACAGGTCACTTCTTCAGGGGAGACTTCCCTAGGCTCTCAGACCCCCTTACTATGTACTCTCACAGCATTCTACACTTCCTGTATTAGCACATAACCTACTTTGTACGAGAGGGGACCCCGAAAACCCAGAACTTATTTATAAAGAATTGTGTATTTATTGTTATGTTTAAACTTCAATCACCTTGAAAGTACTCCCCATTTGATGCAATACACCTGATTGAGACGCCTTTTCCATTGCTCAAAACAGTTTTGAACTCGTTGATTTTGATGCCTTTTAGTGCTTCTGCCATTTTTTGTTTCACCTCTTTCACATTGGTGAAACATTTCTCTTTGAGGACTTTTTCATCCAGGAAAGCAAAAAAACGTAACTTGGGTGAGTTCCGGTGAATAGGGAGGGTGGGCCACAGGAATTATGCTGTTTTGTTTTGTTTTTTGTCAAAAACTGCAGAACATTCAGTGTGGTGTGAGCAGGTGTGTTGTCGTGCTGCATGTTGTTTGTGTAAATCACCCATCATGAAATGGGCAACCGCATTGAAAGAGTCTCCGAAAAAATTCACTGAAGCTGAATGCAGCTTCTCCCATCAGCTGGCTCACTGATGCCGATGGGTTCCTAGAACACTCACCTAGTGGGGAAACCCTGTGTTACCAGACACCCACACTCCAAAAGATGATTCCTGTTTTTTTTCTTTTTTTGGGTCCCCCTTGTAATTTGCTACCTGTGTCATTATTCCTATCCAACTATAATCTCCATAACCAACTGTAATCTTCGTGTCTCTTTTGTTTACCAATATATAGTCAGCATTTAATGTCTACCATGTGGTAGTCACTCAAGAAATGTTTGCTGTAGGAATGTCTTAATTTTAGGTTTATATACTATTTCCATTCTTTTAGGATACCCAACATGTGAGCAGCTTACTTGTGCCAATGGAGCCTGCTATAACACTAGCCAGAGATGTGATCAAAAAGTTGATTGCAGAGATTACTCTGATGAAGACAACTGCAGTAAGTAACATGCACGAGATGTTCAGTGGTATGCCAAAGCTGGTTTAGACTGGCCAATGACGCACCTCTCTGCTCAAGTTCATGCTCAACAATTTGTGTTGGTAGCCTGAAGTCGTCAGCCCTGATGGGAGTATTTACATCATGGAAACTAGCAAACACTACAAGTCAAGGCCTTTTTGTTCCCGTAGAACTGATTGTGAAACATTTGCCAGCGGGCTAATGCATTATGAGAATCTTTTTAAACCAGAGACCGAATTCTCCTCTGAGATTAAATGTCTACAGTGGAATTAAAATTCTCTCTTTTCTTTCCCTTCTTAACCTTGTGTTCCAGCTGAGCTATGCTCCCACAACCAGTTTCAGTGTGACAGTGGGGAGTGCCTGTCTCATGACTATGTCTGTGACCATATACCTGACTGTGAAGATGGCAGTGATGAACATTCTTGCAGTACGGTGATTTCCTTATGCTGGGTCATGTTGTTAGGAGTATGTGTGTGTGTTTCTCCTACCAATGTATTACTCTGTTCAAACAAAAGGGCCACTATGTCTGATGGCAGATAGAGCCAGAAGATTATTTAATGCCCGTGGCATGAGCCTCAGCAATGTTACTGGACGGGGCTCCTTTATCTCTAAGGATCTGTATAGAGTTGAAGGTTTGCTGATGGACGGTTTGCATTATTCCCTTAGGCTACAAGGGTACAGGGTGTATTATATCACTGGACTCTCAAATGACCCATCCCTCAGGCATGGGTCTGATAACCTTGCTAGGAAAGTGAGAGAAGGGCTTGAAGGGGAGAGGGAGGTCCCTAAGAGCAATGGTACTAACTCTGCTCTTTACTTTGAAATGCTTACCACACAAAAATGAGAGGGTCAAGATTTCAGTCTGGTGCAGGTAACTTTCATGGCTTCTTAATTTTCCTTCCATGCTGTTGCCTGCAGTGCAAACCATCTCTCTCTTATTGTTGCCAACTCTGGACTCATTTTATTGGAATATGGAACTTGAAGTCTCTGTGAGAGTGTTTCACTAATTCCAATAAGTTGCCAGCTTTTTGTGGTCATTTATTTACTAGAATATATGATTTATTCCTCCAAGGCGTTTTGATTGGTTGATACCTTTGTCTTAGGGGTTGTTCAATATTTTCAATATCATCCAACTTTTCTATGAGCCATGCCTGATATTTTCCCCTGGCACCTGGGCTTATTTTATAACCATATTAAAGAGAATGTGACATCATGAAATGGGTGATTCAGAACCATTTGGTCCTGAATAGTAATTTTAGTGCTTGTAAAATGGGGAAATATTGGACATTGGCCTCTCTGTAGTATCTTTGTCAGTCTGTATTCTCTGTTCTGTGTCAATCTATAACATACTGTCTTATTTTTGATATTGAGAAATACAGACTGGGGCCTGAATTTATTTCCTGGACCCAAAACTGCTGTCTTCTTTTTTTTCTTTTCTTATTTTTTCTCTCCCCCCCCCCCACCTTATTTTATTTTATTTTTTCAAGCTGTTTAGAGGACTAAATAGATATATGTAGAAGTTTCAGATTCTAGGGGCTCAGTTTAAGCAGAGAGATGAGCACTTTGAGTTTTGTCAAGTGATCTGTGTCATTGGAGTGCAGCTATTGTTTTTTTCCAGACTATGGGACCTGCAAAGGCAACCAGTTCACTTGCCCCAATGGCCACTGCATTAATCAACATTGGGTGTGTGATGGGGACGATGACTGCACAGATAATGGAGATGAAGATGGATGTGGTAAGAAGGGGAAGAGACTCATTGTAAAGTGTTTTTTAGAAGTGTTTTTCAGAAATGATTTTTCCTACTTTCCTTGTTAGACATGATCTGTGTGATGAGCAATTTTCAGGACTGGCTAGGTTTCAAGGGACTTAGTGGGTGGGGAAAAGGTGACTCTACTGACTTTTCCTAAAAAAGAACCAGAACTTAAATGTACCATAAATGACAATTTCCTCCCTCCTTCTATTATTAAGGCAAAATAAGTAGGACAGCCTTTCCTCCTTCTATAGCTCACTCTATTTCCCTTTAAAATTGCTTATTTTAACTGTACTTATCTATAGAAAAGAAGTAGGATGGAGAAGGAGGGAAAATGGGGGAAAATATGGTTTTTCTTAGACTTTCTAACTTTTTGTAAAGATTTATTTTATTGTTTTTGACAGAGAGAGACAGAGACAGAGAGAAGGGGGAGGGGCCAGAGTAGTCTCCATAGTTGTACATCATCAGTTTTTGACATAGTTTCATTGCACACAGGTAGGTGGGAGGCAGTGCAGTGCAGGAACTGGGCAGGGGCCTCCCACTTGGGAGGCACACCCCCATGAGCTGGGGGCTGAACCAGAGATCCCCCACATGGGAAGCTTGTCCCAACCAAAACCAAACTGGGGGCCACACTGCAATTCAGCATATGGGTCCACACGGGCTGGGGCTGGGATTCGATCCTCAGACCCTGGGGCTGCAAAGCAAGTGCTTAACCCACTCTGCCACCCCAGCATTCCAGACCTTCTAATTTTAAAAAATGACTTGGAACCTCAGGGAAAGTTCAGTTCAGTTTTGTTTTGTTTTCAAATTCTGATTCCAAATAATGAGTAACTTTTAGTGGTGGAAGAGAGGCCACAGAGGGAACATGAGAGATGGAGCTAGAGATTGGTATTTGTAGGAGGGGCTGCTATCCAGGGAAGTGTTTAAACATTCTATGAGGAAGAACTTGCCAATAATTACCCTCTTCACTCTGCGGTGCCTTCAAAGGTTGAGAAGTTACTAACACCCATACCATAAAGCAAGTTACCTGTATTGTTTCAGTCCTAGATATAAGAGTGATGCTTGCTTTGGGAACATCCACTGATTACACATTTTGGTGTTCCAAGAAGTAGTTCTACATTTGGATTATAGTTTTTCTTACGCTGCTGACATTTCACTAAAGAAATAAAGCAAATGAAACAAACAAAAAAGATAAAAACAAGAACAAAATACTCAGGAACCGTGTGTTACTTTGACAACTCTTGTCCTATAATTTGTAATTTAAGTAATGTAATCTTCTTCTAGGGGTTATTCATCCAGTTTGTTCCTAATTTAGGCCTGTATCTCTATCTTACTCTTATAACCTAACTGGGGCCTACCTCCCCGAGAAAGAATGGAACTTAATTCCATTTGCCACTCTTTAAAATCTCAATAAAAGGCCACTGGCAGAGTTAGAAGACACTAGTTTATTGTAAAGTATAGGTCACTTGTAGATGTCTTTTGTCTACTCAAACTACATCCTCTCTTAACCATGGCTTAAAAAAGAGCTGGCTCCACTTACCATGTGGCCTATAATGTTCTTTTATTTTCCCCCACAGAAAGCAGTCCACATCATTTTCATAAATGTTACCCGGGTGAATGGGCTTGTCCAAAGTCTGGAAAATGCATTCCAATTGCAAAAGTTTGTGATGGAACTTTAGATTGTCCATCAGGAGAAGATGAAAGCAATGCTACTGTACACCGACGTTGTGGTGAGTATGGAAATTTACTGGCTAGCTTTCAGATAAAGATGCTTCTGTTTTTCTGTAATAGATTCCCAAATATGAGAGTTTTCAGTTGGTGTTTGCCTAATAAAATAGCCCAAGACTTGATGGCTTAAATCAACAAACATTTATTTATTATAGTTCTGTGGGTTGGCTAAGTAGTTCTTCTGACCTAGACTAGCTCACTCCCTTGGCCAGATGTTGTGATAAAAGGGCCAGTGCAGGCTTATTTGCATCATTATAGAAAGGGCAAACCCCAGTTCATGAGCTCCTTTAAGCATCTGCTTATGTCACATTTGTTACATTAAAGTAAATCACTTGGCCAAGTGCAGAGTCAATGTATTGAATAACTAGACTCCATCTCTTGGTGGGAGGAGCTTCAAATATTTGTGGCTTTTTATTCTTCAATCCATGCAGGATGGTTTTAATGGAAAATCTGATGACTCTAAGGGTATTTTGGAGATTTTATTCCATGGCTTGTACTTATGGAAAAAGTCTTACCTGGTTATACTCAAAAAAGAAGCTTTTGGTTCTTGGGATATATACTTTGAGTTAGTTCTCCCCCCAACCTTTTTTTTTTTCTCACCCCACCATCAACCCATCAACTCTATGGAAAGTTGACTGTCCTGTAAGAGAATAACAATTTATAACCTTGGTTTCATCAATGGTATTATACTCTCTAAATGATCTAGGCCTTGCCTGGAAGTGACCATGTACCTGTAGCCATAGGTCTTTTTTTTTCTTTACTTGAAAAAACATACAATATTTAAATATACAGAGACTATATGGTGCTCCCCACCCCATTTCATTTAGAAGCGCTTTTTAAAAAAGAGATATATAGTTATAGTATAAAATAAAATTAAATAGTGCAAAATAAAATACAAAGTAGGAAATAACACTAACAGAAAAAATATATAGTCACCTGAAATCCCACCACTTGAAGCTAGCCACAGTTAATGTTTTTGGTGTTATTTTTCAATCTAGTCACTTGGAAATTCTTGGCCCCTTCTGTATAGACACAAAGATAGACTTATGACTCGATTTTTCCATAGACAGCTCTTATGATGACTTGTACTTGCACATAGTTATAACTTTAAAAAAGACTTCTTTATTTTTTATATGAATTGAGCTTTTGTACTATAATATTGCAGTAAGGCTTGAATGGTGACAGATTTTCTGTGCCTTGAGTACATGCTTACTTAGCTTTTACTTTGGAAAAAAGACTCTTTTACTTCATAGGTAAATCATTCTTGCCCAGAGGTCACCATTCATGTAACAAAGTGTTTTTCTCTGTTTAGATGTGACTTTGTGCCCTTTCTTGGGCTGTGAGTATCAATGCCACATGGCGCCATTTGGAGGTGCGTGTTATTGTCCCCCAGGTTACGTCGTTGACCAAAATAACACCCGTAGATGTGTCGGTAAGTGACAGACAGGTGGAAGAGCCTCATCTTTCATCACAGTGCTTGCCACACTAATGGGTTCTATGATCTTTGACAAAAAGATGTTTGCACTGGTGGATAGGAGTGATGGTCTGCATAACAAAGAGCACTGCGTAAAAAGTCCTCACAGAAAACCTGGACAATATGAAATTTTTATTGAGAAGTTTTTGTGGAGGTGCGCAGGCGAAACAGTGGTTCTGTGATGAGTGAGTTAACAAGATGCATGGATATCTTCTACTGCCTGATGGTGGAGATAGTCATTTTATGTTTTCTTTCTAAGTATTTGGAAGCAGGGTTGGTATGGCCATCCTGCTTGTTAAATACTGAAATTCTTCCATGTGGTTGGTAAATAGCTGCTGTCCTGAATCCCTCAAGTAACCTACGCTGCTTCCCTGGTCTCTTCTCCAGTATGCTCAAATCTTCCCAGGACCCAGTAACTGGAGAGTGGTACACAGCAGAAGACCACCAGCTCACTGTTCTACTGACCACATGAGCCCACTGACAACCATGCTGTGCTGGTTGTCAAGCCCATTAAGTTTTACCTACTTTTAAAGCTAACATTCAAGAAGAACCAATTCTATCATGTTGCTTCCAACTGATGGTTGGCATTGAACTAGGAACCAGTGCACCACGTAGTTCCCACATCTCTCCTATCTGAATTACAAGAATGCTTTCTCTCACTGGGAAGTTTCTGAGTCGGATGTGAGCTAGCTTCATATCCCACTGTGGTTAGGATGGGGTCTTTTGGTGGAAGAATTAGACATGACCAAGTGTCTTTGAATTTCTGACTTTTAGAATTTTAACAATGAACTTTTAATGCTCTGATTTCTTTTCCCTTCTTTCTAATTTTTGAAACATGAGCAGCAAACTTAGTAGCAGAAAGTGATCACAGGTTTAAAAAACTGTTTTTGCTGGTATTTGGAAAATGCATCTACAAAGCAACCAAAATGATTCATTAAGATTAAGTTTGGTAGTCATCTCCAAATGATAAATGATTCAGAATTTTCTTGGATTATTTGTTGCCTTTTGATATTACTTTAAAATTTGAGATTCTTCAGGGCTTTCTGGATTAAACAAAATGTGACATACATAAGAAATACTTTTATAAAAGTGTTTCTTCTGAAATAATATCTGAAATACTAACATAATCTGGCCAAAAAGACTGAATTTAGATAAACCTAATGAAGTTACTCAGTCTTTAGTCTCAGCTCATGGCTTCCAATTTAATTATACTTTCATAGTTATAGTTAATCTTAGTAACTACTCAGCACCAGAAAAACTTTTAATGCCAGACGTAAACTCTGATTTACACATTAAACTTGGAACTCTGGAGAAAGTCTACTCCTCAGTGTTATTGAGGAGTATAATAATGGGGCTAATTAACCTGTCATATGCCAAGAAAAACAAGATTTTTATATCCAGTAAATCAATCCAATTGAGGTTGTCCTTGTGTTCAAAGTGGGTAATTTTAGGTTTCTAAGATGAAGTACTTTATGCAAGTCTGCCCTAGAGATCCTGAAGACTCGAATTGTTTAAGACAGCGTCAGATTTCTAATCATTTCAAAACATCGTATAAATAAAACATTAGGATTTGCAACTGGCATTAAATGAGATTGCAGGACACTGTGTTTTATTATCATTATGACATTGGGGATGCATTTAGGAAACTTAAAAATACTTTTCACAGGAAAGCGCTTCTTCGTTTGGTGACTGTCTGATTCTGGATCCCCTGCCTGTGCTCCCTGGCATCACTGTGAGGGCAACACCCCTTCTCTGGGTGGTGCTCATCTGTGGGTGTGAGGCTGCTCTTTGTCTCTGGCAAATGTCAGGCTTCTCCACCCCCTTTACTGCCACCCAGCTGCCAATCCGATTTCCAGTCTTTTAGTTCTCCAGGCATTTCCCCTTTCTCTTAGTAGAAAAGGAATTCCAATAGAAATACCAGAAGCCACATTCCCAGTATTATATCAGCTTTTCTTCTTTCAAACTCCAGAGAGGAGTTGGGGCTGGTTTGCCTTGCAGTTGGAACGTGATAGGCCTTATATCTTTTCAGTAAAAATGATTTACTCTTTCAGAATCCCTAGTTCAGTCTTGTGATCCCTGCAACCTGTTCTCAGTCTTTTTTTTTTACCCTGGAGTTCAGATAGCAGATTTCCCAACATCTTTCCTCAGTATCTAAGTCTGCAATGAGCTTTGGGTGTGTCTGGGGCTTCTCATATGTCAGAGGTCTGCGCCACTTCAATTTTTTTTTGCAGCCATTAAGAAATGAACAACTATCGTAACAAGGTTTTTATAATACACTGAATCTACTAATGAATGTAATATGGAAAATTACAATATTATGCACAAGATAATCTTAGGATTTATAGAAAACATTCATTCAGTTCATAGAGCACTGGAAGTAGTGGAGTGGTTTGACCATGGGCACCAATTTCAAGTTCCTTGACAAACATGTTTCAACCCCTTCAGTATGTGCCTGAGACTTTAATACAGATCTATTATTTGGAGATCAGCTCAAACGTCTACATTTGAGGGCCTTTGTGAATGTGAGGCCCCTATCACCTGTAGAGACCTTTTCTATGACCTGTCCTTGCAGAATGTATCCTTTGCCTCTGAGTTTATTTCAAAGAAGACTATATTTTACTCTCTTTGTAAAGAGAGCTCATTAGTTTCAATACATGACATTATGAAACCAGTTATACTTGTTTCAGCTGAAGTTTTAAGAGAATTGTTTTGGTTTGCTCTTTGAAGCATTTCAGTTCAACAAATACTCAGTGTGACTGCAGTCCTCTCATGGCTGACCCACTATAGCGGCTTCAGGTGTTGAAAACCTTACAACATTTATCATCTTAGAGGGAGCTGCCCAGTGAATGCCTCAGTGGTCATCAAGAATGAAATGGAATAATCCTGACTCGAAATCTTGTGTCTTTCTACTGTTCATCTGCTATTGATAGTCTTGACCTGGCGGCATGCTGAAGCATTTTCCTGGGGTTATTGTTTCTGATTGACAGGACATGCTGTTTGTGGATGGAATGACATCATGGTACAGAGTTAGGGCAGGAAGGTCATTCATCATGGTGGAATTTCACACAGCCAGATGGATCAGAGGATGTCCAACGGGGTCTAAGTTAAAAAGGAGTTTTTGAATTATTTTCAAAGCACTATTTTATTTTTTCTTTGGTAGAAGAGACAAAGAATAAAAAGGAAAGAAAAGTAATAGGGTGGGAGGTAGGTATTGTAAAACAATGTTTTATATAGTTTCCATTATCTATCCTGTGCACATGAAAATCCTCAAGTCTACTTCTGTTTTTCTTTTCTTCAGTTTAATTGACTATGGATATTAACTAGCCTTTATTTTCCTCCAAATAGAAAATGTAATCTTATTCATTAAAAGTGACAGTGATTTTATAAACTCATTCAAACCTTTAAAGAACTTGTAGCCCAGGTGATAGGAAGGGAATTTGTGCCCACAAATTCCCATTTTTGACTTCTCCACCTTTGGTTTTCTTCTGTTTTCTATCAGAACTCCTGCTCCCAGATGACTCCAGACCCTTAAGCATAGTCTCATCAGTCTTGCATTCAAAATGAGGTCATGACATTCTGGGAGTCTGAGGGCGAATGTCCTGTACTTTCATTCCCACTGAGGCGAAGCCTCAGGGGCTGTTTTCTCAGGGCTGACACGAGGGCACAGAAGAGAGAGATCAGTGAGGGCTTTTCATTTATACCCACATGTCCTTTCATCTTGTCATGTCCAAATTGTATTATATATTTTCTTTGGTTAGTCACAGTCCTTGGAAAGAAAGTTATCCTGGCCCATATTGTTATACTTAGAAAAACTAGAACCATTAACTGATTTCTAGGACTTTCTTGGCCATTCAAGTTAAGGAGTCATGCGATGGTGAGCCATCTAGCAGGTGTAGTAGAATCTAGTTCACAACTCTGACATTTGCTGCAAATGTAATTAGATCCTAGTGAAGTCTAGGCCTGAGGGTACAATCATTTCAGGAATTATAATTTACTTGAGAAGTTTCTGAAGCTCGAGGGCCTGGGAACTCTGATGGTATATAGGCTGTGGGGATCATCCTCCCAGGGAAGACAGCCAGCAAGGTGAAGAATGAATATGATCTTGAAATGTCACATGAAACATTTGGCATCAGTCTACCAAGAACAAGGAAACTTCTGTACCCTTTAACCTTTACAGTCTTTAAGAAATATTCTTTATATTATGTTGTTCTCCCCTCCTCCCGTATTGTATTGTTTATAGGTCAATTATATTAATCACTTTTTATACAGTAGAACCAGGACTGCTATGACATTGAACAGAGCTCTATGATGTAACAGACTTTCAATAAACACTTATTAAATGAATGAGTAAAATTAATGAATAAGCAGAAGAAAAGATATTTTTCCTGTCTTAAAAACAGTTTTAATTTTGTGTATAATTTTTGACATCAGAAGAAAGGCAGATGGGTAAATAGACCTTTCCAAATACGTACTTTATTGCAGTCACAGATTTGTGTCTTATTGAAGGGCCAGATATAAGTCAAGTCTGACTTTATTCTGAGGTAGAGCTGCCCAATAGAACTTTATGCAATGATGGAAATATTATATAAATGCACTCTTCAGTATGGTAACCATGTGTGGCTGGCTAAACGAGCACTTGAAATGTGGCAGATGTGTATGAAAAATATAATTATTAATTTTATTTCATTTTAGTTCATCTAAATCTAAGAAGTCACTGAGGGCAACTGGCTAACATATTGGAAAGCACAATTTTAAAAGCATTTACATCAAAATTCAAATATTTTGTAAGCCAACATTAATAAATGAAATGCAGTACCATAAGGCTATGAATCTAGTGTTGTACACCTTCTATAAGTTATCTTTTATGTAGATTTTTAAAAAACTGGTTAAATGTTGGTTTTCACGTAGTATAAAGATACCAGTGCTGAATTCTTATTTCCTAGTTTATGCCTAGAATCTGTGCTACCTTGGGAGAGTGCTTATTTAGAGTGGGTCACCACCATATTCCTGTGCAGCTTGTCTAAGATTCTTTTCAGAGGGTGACAAATAAATGCTGGTGAACATGATTGTACATGTTTATTTCCCACGTGGCAGATTTTGATGATTGCCAGATATGGGGAATTTGTGACCAGATGTGTGAAGACCGAGTCGGCCATCATCAGTGCCACTGTGCAGAAGGGTATATCTTGGAGCATGACCAACATTGCAGAGCTAACACTTCCTGTGAGTAAATCAAGGACACTTTTATTTCTGAACAGTACATTTCTGACTGATACCCTCCTTCCATAGCAGATGACCAAAGAAATTCACAAATCATGAGTGGCTCTCGTTGTTGAAAGAATGGGTCAATA
>PVKE010032582.1:0-18400 GCA_004027555.1 Craseonycteris thonglongyai
AAACGATTTCTAGAACAGCCAAAGATGGCGTAACCTCACCATTAAACACAGGCTCTTATGTCTGGTTTTACACCAAGGATGACTGAAAGAAAATAATTATTTTAAACAAAACAGAAATCAAGGACAGACCAGCAATTGGGCAAAAAGGCCTCAGCTTAAACAAGTGTTTTAGTGTTTGAAACATGTTGGTGAGATTTAGGTTTCCAAACATCTCACTGCCGCCAAAACTACAGAAATTTCAGGCAATATAAACTATTTAGGCATGAATTTTAAGACACGTCTTCAATACCACGGAGGAGTCCAATAGTGAATCGGAGAGCCTCCCAGTCAGTGGCCTTCATATGCTTTAGATAAGGAGCAGGAGCATCTCAGATCCCTGGGTTTGATGGGACAATGTTGCTGGTGGGTAGGAAGTCCACCGGTGGACGCCGCAGAGACAAGGCTTCAGGCCCTCCCAGTATCCTCAGGTCCCCACTGTCATCTTATACCAAATGTGCTGACACTGTATTAGTGAAATTGATTTTTAGCAATTTCCATTCGAAAATAATTTCCATCGAGCATCATGTGAACTACCAGAGACTAGACAAACCAAATTCGTTTCAATTCATACAGCGAACACTGGCATTTCTTGTGCTTATTTTATTTTATTTTTTAAGATTTATTTTATTGATTTTTGACAGAGAGAAATAGAGACAGAGAGAGACAGAGAGAAGGGGGAGGGCCCAGAGCAGTCTCCGTAGTTGACATTAGTTTTCCATATAGTTTTACTCCACAGGTGGGCACAGGGCTTCGCAGGGCAGGAACTGGGCCGGGAGCCTCTCACATAGGTCCCGGCAAGAACTGAACTGGGGGCACACCCCAGCTCAGCATGTGGGTCCGCATGGGCCGGAGCAGGGATTCGATCCTCCATCCCCAGGGGCTTCAAAGTGAGCACTTAACCCGCTGAGCCATCCCAGCTTTCCCTTGTGCTTATTTTTAAGTGGCAAAGGCTGTCAATTTCAACCTCAATTACCTGTCACATGATTTTAGAGGCTGAAAATGCCCCGGTTAGTACAAAGTATACACATTCCCTTATGACAAGCCATCAAATATATATATATATATTTTATATGTATATATATATATACATGTGAAGCCCCCTAATGGCCCTGGGGCACCTTCCTGTGTGCTGCCAGGCCTGAGCTGCCAGCACCGAAGTGGAGAGCGGGCACGGCTATCCTCACAAAATAATTAAGGCTGAACTTCTTTCCACGCAAACAACATCACAGACTTCTGATCTCGAGGTTAGAACTGTACTCAGAGGAAGGGACCTGAATTCTGCTACTCACTGATGAGCAGAGGCCATGGTAAGAGTGAGGCTGGGACAGTGTTATGTCACATCAAAGCTGAAAGGGAGGGCAGAGGGGACTACGTAGGGAGAAAAGCACAGGAAACAAGCTGGGGTGTTCACAGGAAAAGCCGGGCCCACAATGGATGGGCAATTCTTGCAAGTTAAATCCATACTTAAGGCTGGAGCTATAGGCATCAATGCAGTATTTTTTCAACTGAGTTGCAACCCCAGTAGTAGTTTAAAAGAAGCATTTTTAAAAAGAAAACATAATGGAATGGAAAATATTAGTGCCTCAAGTGATGTACTAAGCAAGTATTGTTTCAAGAAACATTTCAGTTACAGACATATATGAATGTGTGTACTAAGCTGTGGTCCAAAATTAACTTCATTGTATGTGTCATTGTCCAAAGCTTAGAAGCCACTCAGCTATAGCAAATGAAAACCATCCAGTATTACCAATCACCTGAGATTTTATCCTAGAAATGATTAAGTAATGACTCCAAGAAAATTATATTTAGAATTTCTCAAGATCAAGAGAAGAGAAGTATAGAGGAATTAGAACATAAGCTACAGAGAAAGAATTTAGGAGTAAAGGTACAGTATGATTCGGTTTGTATCTTACAAATCGAGATTAAACACTAAGCCAGAAAAATAACTGCTGCTTTCCCACTAAACCACTAAATGCAACTTTCCTGTGCGTTGCTTCTTTCCAAAGTGTGTGGTCCCACACTCAGGCATCAGGACGGACTAGATGGGGGGAAATGGGTTCTATTTTTAGAGTGATCGGAAGCATGCACTTGGAATTTTCTAAATAATGAATGGCTTGAGAAACTCACAAAGCTTCCAGACACAATACTGCACAGTGACTCTTCAACAGCTTACGGTTGGTAGCATCACCTGAACGTCAGGATGTGTTCAGTTTAGGAGTTATCTTATTCCTCACTGAAGCATAAAGTCAGTTTTGACGTCACACACAAAAAGAAGGAATGTTCTTGTGTCTCCTCCCACTCGTCCTGCGGGCAGCAGAACCGCTGAGGCTCAGGATGGGAGAGTTGTGTGCGTGTGGCCTCCCTGTCCAAGACAATGTTGCATAATCCAGCATTTCACCACCTGGTGCCTCTTGCTTTCAAGGTGAACTGTTTCAAAATATGTTGTCAATGGTCCCATAAATCAAGTGGCATTCTACCAAAAGTAAAGGGAAAGGTGCAATTGCTGAGAGCCTCTGAGTGTGCATGCCCATACCCCAGTTCATCTGACAGGCACCAGAACACAGACGTCAAAGCACACTTCTCATCAAAGGCCATACAGCTTTCCCTCCACCAGCCCCTCTGCCATTTAGTTTTCAAAGGCTGGGGACAAAACCTCCCATGCACTGCCACAGAGTAAGATGTGTCCTGGAGACACTGGCTTTTATTTATCACAACAAACAAGACCTCAGGGCAACCTCATGTTGTAAAATCACACCGAGCAGGCAGGCAGAGCTCAACCATGCGGGCTGGATGTGTAATCACGAAGCCCATCTATTTTAAGGGACACTTTGCTGGATATTCAGAAGACAAAACAGAAGGGGGAGACCGGGCAAAGAACCTCCGTGCTGGCAAAGACAGAAGCTGCCCTGGGGCGGGGGCTGGCTTTCCCCCTGGAGCACAGCCCAGCACACAAGGGGCTGCGAGGAGCCAGTGCTCGTCCTAGGTGCTCCAGGCACCCAGCAATCACTGCAGATGAGATGGGATGCGCTCAATGTTCCCTCCTTCTGCCTGGTGGGTAGAGGGGGATCAAGAACATCCAGTCCTCTCCCTGCTCCAAATACAGATATCTTCCAGGCCAAGGGTCATGTACAGGCCATAGGAACTGTAGCTTTTTGCAATAGGAGCACTTGATAATCTGAACCGAAGGTCCAATAAACTCCAGGAATAACGCACATGAAGTCACTCATTCTACCGAGGGACAAGGGCAGGGTTAATTTATGAAGGACATTCTCTTCAAGCAGAGTCATGTCCTAGGAGTTTGCCAGGAGGATGCATGGGGGCGGAAAGGGAAGGTATGCAAGCAGGTGAGGCTAAAGCTGCGAGTCCTGAGGAGGCCAGGTGAGGACGGGGTGGGAGGTTCTGTGCCGCCAAAGGCCACTGTGCACAGGAAGAGAAGATGAGGCTGGGTAGTAGGGACCCTGTGGCTTGTTTAGGAGAGACTACGGCAACCTAGGAGGACCTTCACAAGGAAATGATTGGCAAGGGCTGCATGTCAGAAAGGGCTCTTGACAGCTGAAGGGAGAGTTTGTTGGAGGCAAAAGAATGGTCAGGAGAGCGTTAAATAGTTGGGATGGGGCTCCCATGAGGGTCTGGACCACGTGGGAAACCAGAAGGCACAGTGACGGTTCAGCACTGTCCTGGTCCTAGACTTCCTGTCAGCAGGCAGCCTGTTTGCTGTGTGATGAGGGAGTAAGTCTGTCCTTAGCACAGTTCCCATTAGGAATACTCGGGAGCCGCTATTACCATCAATAAAGCAGCAACGAGGACGGCAGTGGGGCTGACTTGAGAGTGACATAAAGCAAACTCAGCAGGTGGTGGAGGAAAAGGTCACAGGAAGGCAAGGGAGTGGCCAGGGTGCTGCTGGCCCATCCAAGGCGCAGGGAGGGCAGTGGGGCTGCCTACTGTGTGTCACCCTGGTGTTCACCTCCAGTCTCCTGTTTGTAAAGTTCCCCGGCCGCCCAGGCATGCCTGGTGACAGAGACCTAGGAGCACTGATTACAATCTACAATTGTGAATCTTTCAGGAGAAAGAAGAGACCACGTGGGTCACCTCTATAGGGCCCGGGGCCTGGCCTAGCCTCACAGCTCTCCCCCACATCTGCTTCAGAGCCGCACAAATGCTCCCACACAAACTGCACTGACATCCTTATGAGGCTAATAGTATATTTTGTTTAAAAACGCAATTGTAGATAAACTGTAGGCATTACTGTCATTCCTTGCGCAAGGAATGCTAAATCGATTTGCTGAATAAAGTAAAAAATTTTAATGATTCTAATCTGCTAACAACAAGGTACATACTCACATAGAATCTAGTTGTTACGAAGCAAAGTGACCTGACACTGAACCACCAAGTTAACTGAACAGAAAAATGTGTCACTGGGTTCATCTAATGACACAATATTGTTTAATTCTGTGCTTCTGACTTTATTGTACAACTGTTTTAATTTCTCAAGACTCTAAGATAATTGTCTCAGGATAAGCATCTCTTTTCTTCTCTGGAGAAGTTTTAAAATCAAATTTTCCTGCAAATAAGGCTTTGATTTGGATAATGAGGAGAAGTGAATCTAAGTACACCATAGGTTCAATGCC
The DNA here is from genome assembly GCA_004027555.1 of Craseonycteris thonglongyai. Classification (NCBI taxonomy): domain Eukaryota; kingdom Metazoa; phylum Chordata; class Mammalia; order Chiroptera; family Craseonycteridae; genus Craseonycteris; species Craseonycteris thonglongyai. The sequence goes on from PVKE010032582.1 coordinate 4,668, forward strand.
ATTTTTATGATTTGATTTCATTAATGTGCTTAGGGCCAAAAGTTCTTCCTCCGATATCTCAAGGTGTTTGAAACCAGCTCTCCACCTCCATGCCTGGCCGGCCAATGGTCTGGATGTGGGGAATATCGGACTCAAAAAACTACCAATTACATGTAACATAAATGCCGTGTGGTATCCCTCTTGGGATTTTAATGAGTGAAGACTCTAAACTCAAGTTATATAGGTTTATACACGGTCACTGACCAACTTTTATAAGGATTCCCTTAAAACAGCCTTGATATGGGCTTTGGCATCCCAGGTAAATCCTAATTCGTCTCTTTATTACATGGGCCATTCTAAGACTGCAAAGAAGAATAAGCTGATCTAGCATGGATCAGAAACCATTACGAGCAGGTAAGAAACTTGCCCAAGGTCACTGAGCTAGTAAGAAGTAGCCAGAATGTGAACCCAGAAAGTCTGGCTCCAAAGTCTATACTCTTGTCACCGAGATACAGAACCTGTAACTTCATATTCCAGGGACTTAAGGACAACATTACCAGGCTCCCCGCCTCCCCTCTCAGCAACCCTAGTATGCCATGCATCCTGCAGGGGTTCCGCGTGCCAGACACAGCTCCTGCAATCTGCAAACTCCTCAGGAACAGAATCTTGACACTATTTGTCATGTGCATATTCTTACATGTCCATCTTCCCTTATCTCTATTTTAATGCACAAATGAAATGAGCAAAGTGTAAGTTTTGAAAGGGAAACAAAATGGAGCTGGATAAATTTTATTCTTTTACTAAATCCCCTACCCACCATGTCTGCCAAAGCAGAGCTCTTCAAAGAGGAAGATGCCCACCCCTGGGGGTGGGGGTGGAAATACAAAGACTGTCCAGGGGTCCTGGGCACTGGCAGTTTTAAAGAAATCATTTCCTCGATTCTTCACCTGTTCTCTTCCTGAAACCCAATCTGCCTGAGACCAGTCTGTCTTTTGCTGCCTCTCTTTCCCTAAATCACAACCCTCTTTTCCTGCTTTCCAAAAAAAAAGTGTACTTCTCGCCCTTCCTGAATCTTAACACGGTGCAATTTGCCAGGTATACAAACCTCTGGAGCACAAAAGAAAAGGGCAGGTTTGAAAATGCATAGCTCCTGAGAGGACACTATCATGAAAAGGATACCATTTTATCTTACCTAAGTGACAGGCCCAGGGCATGACAACGTCTTGCCTATTTACTACCCATCCAACTAATTTTCAGGTTAATTTAATTTGATTTAAAAAATAAAGTCAGATTTTTTAGTGACAGCAAATAAGTCTGATATGGATGCATGATTGTTTTTGTTTGTTTTTTATAACAATAAGGGCTTGTGTTTTTTTTAATTCCATTTTATGGCTGGCATTTTCCATCAAACGAGCCATGTATTTGCTATCACAAGATGAAAAAAAAACAAAGTTCTGGCTGTGTTATGAGATATGTTTAAAGCATACACATAATACTCAATACACGAGAAGCCACATCTTCTGCAACAACTTATTGATAAATTATAGAAGTTAACTTAAAAAAATGTGTGAGGAAGAACTCTTCAAAAATCTTTACGAAGTTCAATAAGCAAAAACTTTTGGAAAGAATATCAGAAAAGTCAGGCCATTAACTAGGTTGTTATTAAAAAGTTTCCCTCAAAACTCATTGAGTGTTGGGAATGCCAGGATAGCTCAGTGGTTGAGCGTTTTCCTTGCAATTGTGAGGTCCAGGGTTCAATTCCCAGGCCCCTCCTGTGCAAACCCATATGCTGAACTGCGTGCAACTGGTCACTGATAGGATGGCTGGGCAGCGAAGGGTCTCGCCTCCCCTGCGGGAGGCTCCTGGTTTGGTCCCCACCCTGCTCGGCTCCACACCCACCTGTGTAGAATGAAACCATGTCTCAACTAATGATGTATAACTATGGAGACTGCTCTGGGCCCTCCCCTTTCTCCCTTTCTCCCCTTCCCCCACCTTCTCTCAAAACAATAAAATTAAAAATTAAAAAAACAAAACAAAACACTTAATATTAAAGCTTCCCTCTCATCAAGGTATCCAGGATTTTTAGACGGCAGCAACGAAAAAGTCCTTTTTTTACGTACTCAGTGTTGGTGAGAAAGAATCTGGAGAGCAAAACTTCAAAGCTTTGTGAAAAACGAAGCAAATGATTAACTATGTCTTAGCTTATGCCATTTAAAACCAGGAATCTGAAAAAGGAGGAGATATTAACGTTACGATTCCAGCAGGTACGAATTCAAGACCACAACATGGGCCTTCCTCCACTCTCAGCAATCTACCGAGGACGTACTGGTAAACAAGGCCCGACTCCTCCACCTGCTGGCACCTGTGTGACAGAACCAGGTCAGCAGGTACCCAAGGCAAGTCTCTCTGAGCAGAAAGAGCCGGACTGAAGTATGGAGTTAAGCAGGGGCCCTCAGGCCTGGCTGGACACGAGAGATTCTCCTGGCAAGTTCTAAAACCACTGGCCCCGGGCCTCACCTGAGACAATGAAACAGTCTGTTCCCTGCTCCCCCCTCATCTGTGCCTCTACTATCCTCCCGCATGAGAACTAGCAGGACCCATTCCCACATGTTGGTAAAAATAACTGCCTGGGCCCGGAATGTGGATGAGATGGGGTGCATTTTTGGCTGCCTCTGTTTGGAACGCTAGCCCTCTGTCCTGATAGGGCTGGGATATTAATAGGAATAAGGCTCACAGGTGCATCAACAAAGCTCAGGGATTTCACTGATCCGCCTGCCACTCTACTACTGGGGCTGAAAAGACAAATCCCATGTCAAAATAGAATCAGAGAATGCGTTCCTTAGGAGGGAACCTCAAAGGTCATTCGGTGCAACGAACACCTGAGACTCATATCTCTATCCATCCCTCTCAAGTGGCCGATCACCCTGCCAGGTTCTGAACATCATCAGTGAAGGGGAGCCCACTACCTACTGGGTCATTAGACAGGGAATAGGTTTCGGATGCAGATATTCCTCATTTAAAATCCCACGTCTATCTAGAAGTAGCTGAATAACCAAAGCTAAGTTCCTTCGTCACTACCAAAGGCCAATCTCATCTGTAAAGTACAGGTAAAATTTTCATCTTGCATAATCATCAGACATTACACGGGACAACTAGATTCCATAAGTGCTAATCCTAACCCAGGGATTCTCAGCCTCAGGACCACAGGCATTCTAGGAGAAATAATTTTTTTGTTGTCGGCTGTCTTGTCTATACTTTGAAGGGTTTTTAGAAGCACCTCTGGTCTTTACTCATGACATGTAGCAGCAACTCCTATCCCCCAGATATGGCAACCAATAATGTCCCTAAACATTCCCAAATGTCTTGGGGGGAGGGAGAAGAAAAAAAATTGCTCCCAATTGAGAACCACTGTCCAATACCTCTTCTCTCCCCTGCACTCTATAAGGTATACATGTCATCTATGGGCAATTCTGTAAGAATGTTCTGGTGACCAACCTCGTGCTTGTTTTTCTTTATCTCCTGCCCCTGGAAGCACCAGGGAAGAAGGAAGAATAACTTAGTTTCTATAACTAGAAAGAGGCAAAGCTGGGATGTGAACCAGAGTCTGACTCCAACACTTACCGTAGGTTTGTTTCTACAGCACCATGTGGTTTCTTAGGGGCTAATCTCTCCACACTGGGATGGGACGGCTTCATCACTTATTTGAAGAAAGCTGTCATGTCCTTATCCTTCAGCTGGTTTCCCTTCCACCCCCCAGAGAATTAAAAAACAAAACCAAGAAGTCTGCAAGTGCAGCTATTAATACATGCACCTGACTATTTACTAATTAACGTGTAAAACAGAAAGTGTGACACGGTTCACCATGTGGCTGCCAGGAAAATCGTGAGAAGCTGAGACTGAAGGCTGAGCTCCTTAACTGACCAAGCTGTGCAAAATCAACAGTAAAAGCTACCCAGTTATCAGCAAGGAACTGAAGCTCTGGGCCAAGAACATTTCCAGAACATGGTGCTGTGTGCCGCACAGACAGGGCTATTGCTGGGGTACGCAGTACAAAAGCCGGGGAGGCCTAGAAACACGGCGGAGGGAATAGGAGCTTATTTCAGATAGAAACCACAGAGGACAGAGATGCCCCAAATACTCCCTTTAATGTCACATCAAAAATCTTGAACAATCAAGGCACGGAAAACAGAACTGGCATACTAGGCCCTAAACTTTTAAGTCTTTACTGAGGCCTCAAAAACACATGTGAACCTGGGAGAAGAAAGGTGTGACTTTTTCTAAGAATCGCTGGGGAGCACCATCCATGGAGAGCCTGCCTACTGTGCAAGAAGGGGCATGTCCACATCAGTGCTGGAACCAGGATGAGAACAGCAAGGCCCCGAAGGCAGGGCTGGCAAGCCTGTCAGTCAGTGAGTCTTAAATCCTGAGCCCTGATGCCTCCCTGGTATGCCCTGCACCAATGACTCAAGGAAGAGGGCAGCACTATCTTTGAGAAGGACCCACGTGTGGATCTGCAGTGCACCACAAAACGAAGCCTCAGCAGTCTGGGGGACAGACCTTGGGTGAGAGTTCTGGTTCAGGAACGAAGGAGCTGGAAGGCCGAGGGCACTAAGCCTTCCCTGGGCCAGGTTCCTCACCTGGAAAGTGGGGCTATAACACCTGTGCTTCCTAGTTCAAGAACTGCTACACACCTCCAATGCCAGCGCATGTGGAAAGCAAACAGCTATTTTCACAGTCAGTGGTTCATTCAATCAGTCTGATCTCGAATCCAAAAGCTTTTCTTGTATCACCAAGAGTTCAGCACGAACAGTCTGAGAAACCATGTTCTATCATGCAAGGCCAAAACATATACAGAAAGAGCTTGAAAATAGAATGGACTGTTATAAAGAACTGTGCCTTACAAATTAGATTCATGACAAGAAAATGCAATGTTAATGACCCAGATGGAAGATTCAATGAGACTAAGAAGCTTGGTGTAAGCTTAGAAAAGGCCTTTTTCTTCTGTGCTTTTGTTTGTTTGTTTTTAGGATCACCTATTGTGAGACTATTCATCAACTCACAACGAAGTTACACATAAGCACCCACTGATGAATTCACTGGTTGTTTAAAACATGAAACCTATAACCCTAAAAAAAATTGTATCATAAACAGCAATAATCCCTAGACAAGACTACAGAAGCCAGTGAAATCTATGAAGTAAATGGGAACATGAAACTACCCAAACCCAGGGCTCAATTATGCTCCACAACCACACTAAGCCTCTCAGCCATACCCCCACCAGTGGCTGGAGCAACAAGACATGATGAGTTCCCACCCATCACCATCATCACACTGTCACCCGCCGCCAACTGCAGACAAATGGGCACCTTTGCAGGTCACTCACAGGAAATGGCAGGGCTTGGGGACATTGGCTGTGAGACACCTCTGGAGCTGGGTTTGGGGCCAGGGCAACCAGTTTCATCATCTTAAACGTTAATGAGACTTCTGCATTCTACTCTGCAAATTTCCACGGCAGACTCGAATGTAAGTCATAAGGTGACCAGATTTTAACATTGGTAAAGCGGGACACCATTGACCGGTGGGGAGGGGGGGTTCTTGATTAAAAATTTGGCCTATCCCCCGCCGTTCCCTAGCTCGTTGTGCATTCTTTCCAAAAATCGGGACTTTTTAAAAACGCCGCAGGATGCGGCACAAATTGTTAAAAATCGAGACTGTCCCGCCAAAAGCGGGACGTCTGGTCACCTTAATATAAGAGCTCCAATTTCCCCACAAAAATCTGCAAGCAAACCTCAGATGCTTGGAATAGCCGTTATATGGTGCAGACGGCAGGGACCCCGGCAGAAGTGCTCAGCAGCGCGCTCTCTCTGACCCTGAGCAAGCTCCCGAAGCTTTCTGAGAGCATCTCAAAGGGGGAATAACTATATATGATCCAAGGCGTTTTTACTGGAATTGTAAAAATCCTATGTACAAAACTAGCACAAGGCACTGAATCAAGGAGATGCCTGACAAGTAAATTAAATTGTTGTCATTCTACAGTGTACTTCCCCAGAAAGAAACCAGAAAGTCCCAAATTGGAGACTCCTTGTGAGACAGTCTGTGTGTTCACAGCCACACACTCTAGAGAGGTCTACACAAAAAGGCCACACGGAGATATAATGGCATTGCCATGTAATTCCTACCCTTCCCATTGATCAATGCATCTGATTTCATTAAAATTAAACTTCTAGTGACCACATCCATAAGCTAAATATTAATTATAGGGGCTATTGGGGTGGGTGGTGATGGGTATCAGTTTACAGTAATGGCCCAGGAGTTCAAACACTCTCAGTTAAACACTTAAATGAGTTGTGAATTGTTTTTCTTTTATCTATTTTCTCATTTGAGCTTTTCCCCTAGTAGTTCAAAGGAAAAAGTACGGACAAAGTTAACTGGGGACCTAACTCACAGCAGAACCCAAAGAGAATCAAACTTTCTGTGCCTTATTATCTGCATCATTAAATATAGGGGGTAAGAGTCAATAATTCTAAGTTGGCTTTACATATGTATAGTTCTCAAAACTCATGAATTAAATTTTTCTATATTTTCAGTCTCTCTTGCCCTTAGTGTCAAATTTAGACAAAGCAGTAACTTAAAATGCTCTGTAATAATCTGTAAATCAAGCACTATGCACCTACTTTCAATTTAGAGACTAAAAGAAAAACCTGGCAAGTAGACAGAGGTGTATGCCATGCAACCCTTGCCCACCAGACCACACATTTAATCACGAGGAGCCCTCTGCATCTAGCAGAGCCTGGCATCTACTGGGATTCAATCGTATTTATGACACTGAATGGAGCAGGGACTTGTTTTGACAACCATGCCCATGAAAGCTACAAGCAGACAAAATTCCTTTCCTCTCATTCCTGGCTGCTTGGAGGACCAGCACCAAGAGACTGTGGCTCTGGCCTCTGACTTTTTAGTTCTACTCCCAATGCTGCACCTTATTAAATGGTGACTTGATGTAATTCCTCCAAGCCTCAGTTTCCTCATCTGCAGAGTGGGGATGAAAACAACACAGAGAGGTAGTTGTGAAGCATTGAAGAACCTCAGAGAGGAGTATTAGGATCATGAGATGGGGGGTAAAACTGACTATATTTCTCAAGGGTACAAAGCATTGTAAAAACATCTAGTTAAGCTGAGAATAGTAACCCTCCTCCATGCTTGCATGACACAATTCACTTGAAGCCAGAAACCCATAACAACGACAATTAGTACAGATGAGACACACTCTGTTTCCAGCACATTCTAAGTGCTTCACATAACTCATCTCCCTTAATCCTCTTAACAACCAAGCTGCAGACGAGCAGACTAAAGCACAGACAGGCTAGGTAACTTGTCCAAGGTCAGAGTGGTCAAGGAGCATGGCCAAGATCTGATCTTACCCAACACGGACAGTCTTTGAATACTCACGTAGGCGTAGCTGCCTCTCCTCAAAGTAAAACCCCAATTCTTAGGCCTTTCCATTTTTGTTGGACAAAAATCTTACCCAGACATTAGTACATCCTTGCCTACTCGTTCGGGAAGTGGGACACGTGGCACATCATAAATGGACCATTTAATTACATTCTGAGATGTGACAAATTTGAGCCTTACTTTGGACGCCATCTCAAGAAAAAACTGAGAAGAGTTAACTATGAGACCCTTAACATGTTAGAACTCTTAAGAGGGGCCACTAAAGGGGAGAAGATTGCTTATCTCTAAAGTATTTATACAATAGAACCTAATTATACCTGTAAAAGGTGTCAACACGAACTCAAATGGATTCTATCCACCCACAGAAAATAATTTAAGGTATTTCAAAGTCACAGTGATGGATACTCTAGCTTCAGGGTTTAATTTTCAAAAAGAAACCAAAATACATTCAATTTACACAAAGGTACTGAAAAGTGGTTTTGATTCATTAGGACATACTACTGAAATTTTCTTTTTAGGCATCAATCTGTCAAAAAATGTGTCTTGGTGGCAAGCAGCCAAGATACCCATCAGTTATTCATTTTAGTCAAACTCAGTCCATGCCTTTCCCTGCAAAGCAACTGAAGACAGAAGGTGACACTTGGACAAAGGCACTGATGTGACACCTTCCCCAATCATGAATTATGCAGGATACAGGTGGCATACAGACAATCAGCAGCTGTGTGTGGGAGGAATCTTCTCTTTATTCCTGAGACTCAAAGAAATATTTCAATAAAAAAGAACCATAAACTCCAGAAGAGTTATGCAAACCATATCAAACTGTGTTCAACCACATGCTTTCTTCAACCTGATCACATACAGATGGGTGTACGCATGTGTACACATGTAGTTGAGAAACAAAAGTATGTGCAAACATTTATGTGATTTGACTAAAGATAATATTTAGAAGCCAACTGTCATCATTAAGTATAATGGCTAAGTAATCCTCAGTCATGGTACAAATCGTTATCAGCTACAGTTGGCAACTTAACCATTTATTTATACTTTTTGAGTTTTGCTGGAAGAAACATGATATGCTGCAATGCAAGAAGTCCAGGGGAAAAAAATATGGGGACATACTGTCATATAAAATGGAGTTTAGACACTTGGCTTATATCTGAGGTGAAATGGTATCTCAAGAAATGTTGAATTTGTCATCATGTGCTTGTCAAAGGGGGACAGATAGGACAGTTGTTTGATTACTTATGACAATAAGCTGAACAGAGCCAAGTACACTTGCCCAGCCCACAGACATTATTTTAAAGAAAAAAAAAAGGGGGCGGGGGGAGAGAAAGAAAAGACCAAGTTTAAGGCAATGTTCTGAACATGTTATATGCATTATCTCATTTAATTAACCCAATTACCCTGAAGTAGGTACTATTATAATTAGCCCTATTCTGAAGATGAGAAAAGTATGGTTTAGAAAAGTTAAGTGACCTGCTCAGGTCATCAGTAAGCAGGGTCAGGATCTAGGCAGTGATAGACCTGGGGTTCAAACTCAGGCTTGTCTCATCTTTCCATGTTGTCCCTGCAGATTTAGTTATGATAACCAGGGTCCCAGAGGTAAAATGAACATCAGGCAGTCATGGACTCTTATCAGTATCATGCATTACAACTCAAGAGAGATTCCGATTCTCTTAAAAATATGTCCAATAAAAATATTTTTCTTTTTAAAGGGATGGTCCCATGGTCTTCACTAAGACATAAGACTATTCACACAGAGAGATTGAGCTGGAACAAATTCAAATTATCCAAGATGATATACCGTGATACTATAATAGATTGACTCTACAGTCAATTTAAGGTTCCTTGATTTTATTCCTTATTCTAGACCACTGACTTACAGAAGTGATTCTATTCATACTTGTTAGCACAGAGGCATTATCTATGAATTGTGTCCCTTCAAGAATCTGAATTGCTATTTTATGGGAGAAAGAGCAACTGACACATAGACAATGCACAGCAAAGCATTCAAAGGAAAGAATAATACACGTGGGAAGGTGCACTTGTAGGAGGCAGCTCGTGGGAAAAGACCTAGACCCACTGAAACACAATGGAATGGGAAATAGTCAAGCTGTGGGTTGGACAAGATCATCTCCTAAATCTCTCCTGGGTCACGCGTTCCAGCACACAGAGCCATACATGCCAAGTGCACTGGTGCACTCGGACCAGCGCTGTGGGTACCACTTTCTGGCTCTTGGCATCTAACATGACCTTTTTCTTATGACTCATTTTACATGTACATGTCTTCTCTTCCAGAAAAATCACAAGCAACCTCAGGGCAGGCACAGGTTTATGTGTCTTTGTAGCTCCCACAGTGCTTAGCAACAGCACCAACACACAGTATGTCCCCGATAATCACTCGGTTTAACTTGAGTCAACTGTCCGCTGTAGGAGGGAGTCTAAATTCTCTGCCTCTCTCTGTAAGTGGTCCCAGTTGTTGAAAATGGGGTAGAGTAGGCAGAATCATGGCCCACAAAGATATCAGGTCCTAATCCCCAGAACCTGTAAAATGTCACCTTACACAGGAAAAGGCCTCTGCAGATGTGACTTAATTAAGGATCCTGAGACGGGGGGATTAGCCTGGATTATCCCGGTAGGCCTGAAATGAAATCACAAAGTGTCCTTATAAGACAAATGCAGAGGGAGAGTTGACATGGACTGAAGAGGAGCAGGCAGTGTGGCCATGGAGACAGAGACTGGAGTTATGCAGCCACAAGTTAAGGAATGCTGGCAGCCACGGGAAGCTGGAAGAGGCAACGGACAGATTCTCTCGTAGGGCGTCCAGAGGGAGTGCAGTTGTGCTGACATCCCGATTTCACTCCAGTAATAACCGACTTTGAACTTCTGGCCTCCAGAATTGTGAGAGAATAAATTTCTGTGTTTTTAAGCCAAGTCTGTAGTAATTTGTTACGGCAGCCACAGGAAACATACACAGGCAAAGGCCAGTCCAAAAACATGATTTAGGAGCAAAAGAAGGAAGCTATCTGGAGGTCTGGGACGTGCCTCACCCTTGGATCAAACAGGATGCTCTCACTGCAAATCCAGCAGAGACTACTCCATATAAACCTTTACCTTGGGCACCGCCCAAACCAAAAATGGCTGGGGATGCTGCAATAGCTTAGCAGTTGAGTGCTCGGCCTTGCATGCGAAGTCCATGGTTCAATTCCCAGCCCTGGCCTGTGCAGACCCATATGATGCACTGCGGTGCGACAGTACCTGTTGGAATGGCATGGTGGTGAAGGTGCTCCCTTTCCATGAGGGTGGCCGTGGTTCGGTTCCCACTCCACACGGCCCCACGTCTACCCTTGTGGAATGAAACCATGTCACAACTAATGGTGCACAACTCTGGAGACTGCTTTGCCCTCCCTCTTCCCCTCACCTGCTCTCAAACAATAAAATAAATCTTAAAAAAAATAAAAATGGTTATTCATGGGCCAAACTCAAACACTGCAAGAGAGAACAGGAGCCTGTCTGAAAGCCTGCCCCCAACCCTATTTCACAACGGACTCATTACTTGGGTTGACAGGCACATTCCATACATTTTCCCAATCCTGCTCAGTGCTTTTGGTTTGTGCTCACATCCCAGGAGGAGCTTTCTTCTAAAAACATGAAGAAGACATAATAAAACATGAAATCCCTTTCCATCCCAAACCCCTTCAAACAACTCTTTCCTTATCCCTCCACAAAACCTAAAGGATCCTGAAAAGAGTCCCTTACGATCTTCCAGTTATTTCCTCTCTCAATGTCCAAAATCCTCCCGTTTTTAGCTGCCTGACCTGAGAGAGTCCAGACAGAGCTGCAGCTGACTGTATACCAACTTATACAGAAGTCTGTTATAATCATCTTTCTTCACATTGTTATACATAAGCATGAGACAAAATGCTTCAATATTCATCACAATTCTGAGCTCATTAAATTGTGGCTTCTGAGGCCACACAATTAACTGGGATATTTAAAATACTGAAGTATGTAAGTTGTAACTGAACTATAGTTTCTTTTAAAATAAAGCCCCACTGGCCATCCAAATATTTGGAGGTTTTGTTGTGGCTGCTGTGTGACTGTTGTTGTTTTGGTACTATTTAATAATGGTAAGCGTTTGCTAAAAATAGGACAAATATAATACACAATAAGAAATCACTCAACTGTTTTTACCTGTAATTTAAAAAACCCGAAAGGAAAATCGGACCTGGTCCGGCAGTGTAATCAAATGTGTAACACTATCTAAGAAAAACAAGTACTTGTGGCACAGAAATTACATGCCGCCGGCTGCTGGTTTTTGTTCATTTCAGAACTGGCATATTTTCATTTAGCTGCTTCCTAAGAAATCTGTAAGAACAGCTGCTTGGTTAAAAAATCAGGCAACGAATTTGGAGCCATTAAGTCAAAGTGCTTCCCCCCAACCTCAGATGCAACTTGTTTTAAAAAAGGGGGAATCCCAGGATTAATTCAAGATGTCCCAAATTCAACAGTCTTGATCAGACATGCCAACACGGATATGAAAACTTCATGATCTTGGTGATCTAAAAATTAAGTGAGAAAATATTACCAGAAGATGGTACGAAGGGGAATCCTTCAGCTTATTTTGGGGAAAAGCAAGCAGAAAGTGTGGCATGCATTTTTATACTATTGATTCATTGTACGATTTCCCATGTACTAATGTAAAAGGTCAGTACAAAGGTTATAAAGATGGTATAAAATGGGCATTCGTGTCACTGAAGACAAGTGGTATATGAAAAATTCCCTAATGTCAAAATTCCCTTCCTCAAAGTAAACAGGACATCTCATAAAATAAACAAATCTGAGAACCCATTATTACACACCAGAGAATATACGAGCCAAAGGCAGTCAGATGTTTTGCAAAGACCAAGTTATGTTAATTAAAGTAAAAGCCTAAATAAAAAGTAGTTTATGACACAATCATAGCACATGGCTGAAGCCAGGGTTCTATTGTACAAAACTGGGGTACAATGGCTGTGCTTCTTCATGACACTGAAGCACATGCTATTTAGCCTGTATGCAAAAGCGGGCGTCTCCTTGCGCCTATTCCAAAGGGGGTTGTAGCCCTGTTTTAAAAGACAATTTGTTTAAGTTGAAACCCAGTGAGGTCGGTGCATTCACTACACTGGTGCTGGTTTTGCCAAGAACAAAACAAGCCATTTCTCCTGTTACCAGTCATAAGATAATTTTATTAGGAACCATGATCCAACAGTTAATGAATTCAAAGATGCAATTATGCCCCAGCTGAAAAGCAAACCCAAGCACAGCATGTACCAGATAATCACCAACCAATTTTCTTCTGGTCAAATAAATTTTTCTTGTCCTGTTTGACAAGTTTCTCTGAACCACTCATCTCAAATTCCTGGGCACCACCCAGTCAGATATGATAAAACCAAGCAAACTGATTTGAGAAAAATATATTATTTTAGGTGCATCTTACCCCAAAGACAAGTTAGTATATTTTGAGCTCCCCATAAGCTAAACTTATAAAAGAGAGTAAAAAATTACACGGTGGTAATTCATGTGTTTTTTAAGATGAATAAGGATCAACAGATCTCACTTCTCAGACTAAATTTTATTTTATAAGCATGTATTTACTAAACACATTGTATGTAACTTAAGCATCTAAAGAATATTAATATTGGGAGCCAACATTCCATATACTTATTTGTACTAAAGAGTATGATGAGTATAGTACACTCAACACTCATTCAATACTTGATGAGCATTTAATCACATATAAAGCATTACACAGTAGACTCTCCGTTACCCAGCACCGTGGGGAGAGGTAGCGGCCGGATAAATGTAGGTAGACTCTCCATTAACTGGAATTCTTTGCTGACTGCTTGAGATTTTTGCCAGATGCTTCAGAGTGCTGGTTGCTTGAGTTCCAGTTAATGGAGAGTCTACACAGTCTAGACAGTCAGGGTATGAGAAAAAGCATCAAACAACCCCTGGCCTCATAGGAGGTTAGAGAAAAGGATGTAAAAGGAGACACCCACAGAAATATCTATAAATACAAGATAGAGTGTAATATGAGCTACGAGCAAGGCAAAAATAAAGTACAGTGGGAAAGTAGAGGGCAGACAGTGTAACTGGGTAGAAATGGTCACAAAGGGGGCTGAGGGAACCCCTGGAATGGAAAGAGGGACTAGGCAGAAGATCCCAGCCCTGAGGGACAAGGAGGCAGGGTGAGACAACAGCAGAAGGGAAGCCCTCCCCCTCCTCTGTACCCCTCCCCCAGTAGGGCCAAAGGAGAGCCT
>PVKE010032583.1:0-18400 GCA_004027555.1 Craseonycteris thonglongyai
TTCCCTGCAGCTTACCCCCACGGCCTCCCGGCTCTCCCCTGCTGGCTCAGACCTGCACACGTCGTTGCCCCTGCCGCCATGAAGTAGCACCAGGAGCCCCCTGGCGGGCTGCCTGAGCACCTGCATCCTGCTTCCCACCCACCGGGTCAGGCGCTCCCAGGCTGTGCTGACTGCACTTCAGCTCTCTTCTATTCTCTCTCCCTTTCTCTCCTCCCTCTCCCTCTTTTCTCGGTCTCCCGCTCCTTCCTTTCATCCAAACTTCTGAGAAACTTTTTCTAAATGCCTCCCTTCCCCAGGAGCTGGAGGCAGGGGGTGCCAACATGAGAAGGAAGGGAGAGAGGGAGGGGGGAGGAGGAGAAATGGTGGGGGCAGGGGGAGAAGCTAGCCCCTGACCAGTGGCCAGGAGGGAGCAGGAGAAATCCTCTGAACACCAGCCAGGGAGCAAGGGCAGAGACTAAGGCTGGGCCCAGTCCCAGTGCCCTTTGTGCTTGGAATGCACCCCTGACTTCCAGGTGCCCAGGGGCTTCCTCCTGGGCAGAGGGAGGGGACCTGAAAGCGGATGTGTGATCTGTGCTATAGGCATTCCTGCCAGCACCAACTCTATACCTTTTCCTCGTGGATCTGTTAGGTTCTACAGACACTCCAAACCCAGAGTCATTTCAGTTACGGACGTGGAATATGGAGGCTCAGACCAAATGTCAACCTGTCCAAGCACAGGAACCAACTCTGATAATCTTAGGCCTCCCCCCAGTGCTTTTAGATCTGCAGGTTCCACCCAGGATTCTCCACACAGGGTCCTACTTCCCTTTTTGAAGGATTTCTGAACAACTCTGGTTAATACAAAAGAAAGAAACAAAATCTGCCTCATTAGCCAGACTTGACATTCAAAAGCTGAAGATCCTTCCTCCTTCCAGCTCTACCTGGTGGAGGAGGAGACCTGGGCCCCTTAAAGCAGGAGTCTGCCGGTGGGGTGTGGACTTCCTGCACACTCTGCAGGGGCGGATCCGGACTGGGCCCCCACGCAGCAAGCGCTCCCCTTCCCTTCTGCACGCATGCTGAGCCGAGCTGATCCGCACAGCCAGGGGGCGGGTTCTGCACAACCCACGGAGAGAGGCTGAATGCGGGTAGACAGGAAGCTGGACAGTGTGCAAGGAGCTTTCTTTTTCCTTTTTTTATATACATCATTATAGTTCAGGTGTACAGCACAGTGGTTAGACATTTATATAACTTACAAAGTGATGACCCCTCAGTGAGGTTCTTGGCATCCCAAACAAAGAACTGAGTGAGACACCGAAGTACAGAAGTAAAGAATAGTTTATTAGAAGTAGCAGTAGTAGAAGTACTCTCCTGAGATGTGGGAGCAGATGGAGTGAGAGAAAACGGCTGAAGGGCCCCAACTATCAGGATTGGGTAGTTTTATTTTTTTCTTCAAAGGGTCATAACTTTCTGTGCTGGGGCTTTTAGATTGACAGCCTTGATTGACAGAGGACTCATTGCATCACTTTTTCTCACTGTGCATATTCCTTTCCAGGATTCAGACGTTATGATGATATTAATGAACTTCCCAGCATATTTATGATATTATCATGGTATAATGAGTTTAGGTGAAACGCAGGTCATTGTAACTCATGCGGCATAGGCATTGGTGACTGGTTTAAACCAGTGGGTATTTTTGTGCTCTAGAACTTCCTTGTATTAGTTATTTTTCTCTACAGTTTCCCCTCATGGTTGTTTATTCGGCAGTGGGGTCTCCTGAAAATAGGCTGGTAACTATACCAGCAATGTGAGCTCTTTGGGAGGGGTCCCAAGATCCCCCTACTCTAGCTGCCTACCTCACCTTCCTCTTGAGAGATGTGATCCCCTTAAATCTCTGTAGGAAGTTGAGGAGCTGAAGGTTTCTTCTTCTGCATCTACTTCTGAGTGTGCTCGCTGTGCCTGCCTATTGGGGAGTCACAGAATTATTACCCTAACTAGGTGAAAGAGAGGGAGGGGTCTCAGGATCTATCCAGAAGATGTTGTTAAACCCTTCAAATGGGATGGAGTGGAGTCCTTGCTGCTATGAGCAAGTGTCCCCGTGGTCCCTAGACCAGGAGAAAGAGATGGGATTGATATAACTAAACGTATTAGTTCACGAAGCAGACCCCAGAGACATAGACACGGTAGCCTTGTGAGGAAAAACTCGCCTTGGCCTTCAGGGTCTGCACCCTGCCCTCTGGCTTGACTGGTTATTCCTACGACATTGCTTGCCCAGGAGGTAGGTCAGGAATGGCCTGGAAAAGATAGCTAGTCTACAATGATTACCATCAACAAGCAGGGGAAGAATTCCAGATTTCAGTTGTCAACTGATACTGTGGGCTGGGGACATTCCAGTCTATAACCCATCTATCCTTGATTAGAGAGAGTGATTAAGCTAGAAGCTGGAAAGATGACAGCAGGGTTATGAAGTGGGATTTTAAAGAGGGGCCTTTGCCCCTATCAAAGGGAGGGTCTGTGAGGCCTCTGAAATTCACGTTTCCCTCCTGACCATCAGGGACCTGGGGAAATGCAGTCCTTACTGATTGTAGTTGGAAGTGCTCAGTGCTAGGGCCACAATCAGCCTCTTGAATGTACTAGTGAGACAGGGTAGTTAGTGACACCTAGGCAGTTAGGGGAGGGGATCCCAGCCACCAGCAAGTTGCATTTTCGGTAGTCATGATGTAACCCATGAGAAGAATAACCCACAGAGAGTGCCAAATATGGGGGCCAAGTCAGGAGTCTTTATTCAGAAGCTGGTGACCACGGAGGACTAGTGTCTCAAAAACCCGTGGCCCCGAATGCAGATAGTGAGGGGTTTACAAAGGCAAAAACCGCCGTATCCTGTTATTCCAGTTGGGCTTAGCAAAGGATTTGTACAGAGGCCAAAACGCATATTTCAAATTCGGATCTGGGAACAGTTGTAGGGTTCACAATAGCCAGGGGCACCTGCACAATCACAATAGCCAGGGGCACCTGCACAATCACAATAGCCAGGGGCACCTGCGGCAATAGAAAATTACAAAGTAGGCCAGGGGGAGCTGGAGAAAGTTACAGAGTTACATGCAGAATGCCAGGTAGAAGGATATTCACTATAACAATGACACCCATGTTTGGGAACGTAGCACAGAAACCCTGGTGGTCAGGAAACTGAGCCACAGGAGGGGACAATGCCAGGACCCATTATCCATATCCCCTCAAGTAAGACCAAATAAAGAAACATCACCTGGCTCAGCCTGAACCTATTCTATGTGACTAACTGAGTATGACACCTCAGTGGAATTAACTGCATGCACCAAACAATAGCTCCAAGGCATATAGAAGATATGTAAGAAAAGCCCCTAAGTGTAGAAACTGGGCATTTTCCACTTTCGGGTGCCCCCTCTCATTAGAGAGCTTTTACTTCTTTCCTTTCTTAATAAACTTTGCTGCTTCACCTTTCCTGTGGAGTCCGCGTTCTCGTTCTTCGAGTTCGTGAGACCACGAATGTCAGATGTCACCACTCACAATTGTTCCTGCATCACTAGGGCTTCTTTGGAGGAGAAAAAAGGGCCAACTTTAGAGCCCCCTCAAATGGGGCTGCAGCCCCATGAGAAGGAGCTGGTAGTGCCACAAATGCAGAAGGAACAACGGGAAGAGCACTAGAGGAGGGTGATTCATCCAGGCCTGGCTTCCTGGGCCTTCCAGGAGCCTGCATCTCAGGCTTGGGGGTCCACAGCCGCACTCCAAGAATGCTAGAATCTAGAGGGGGTGCTCTGAGCCCCTCAGCACCTCACCAGGCTGCCTAGCAAGCTTGGGGGAGCCAGGGTGATGTGGCACAGTGTCTCCCACCTCAGTCACCACTTGGCATTGCTTCCAGGATCTCCTGCCTAAAGGCACCAGGCTTCATTCAACACAAGAGTTGGAGACATGGGCAGCCAGGTGCATGCAGTTATTTTCCCCAGCCAAGCAGACCGCTCTATGCGCTTTCAAACATGGTCTCACTGGCTGTGGCTGGAGCCTGTGGGGCCAGGCAGAGAGGGGTAACAAGGCTAGTGATGGGGTTCATCTATAATCTTTCCCAGTATTTTCCTCCTTCCATGTAGCCTGCATTTGCAGTTCCCACTGGCTGACTTTTGCCTTTCCTTCTTGCTCAGACCTGGTTTGGACTGAGAGGTAGATGCACCATAGACTGCATGCCCATTCTGAGGCCAGAAATGCTTGTCAAGAAAAAAAAAGAAAGATGTACATATGTAGAATGTCTGCACAAGGTGAATGTCCATAAGACAGCAGGGGAAGGCTGCTGTCTAGACCCCCCACTTCTTAACCCTTGTGCTGTCTGTCCTATTTAATCACTCTAATCAAGGACAGATGAGATTTAGAGTGGAATGTCCCCTGCCTACTGTATCAGCTCATTACTTGAAACTTGGAATTTCTCCTCTGCTAGGTACTCCTGGGAAATGGCTCATAACCCAGCAAGAATTCCAATCCACCTCATCTGAAGAACTGAATGAGACCTTCTGATGATCCAAGACCCCTCCCTTTTAGCCTAGTTAGGGTGAGAGTTCTATGACTCCACAGTATGCAGGGACAAATGACCACATCCAACAGGAAGTAAATACGGAAGACCTTCAGCCCCTCAGCTTCCCATAGACACTTAAGGGGATCCCTGCTCTCAAGAGGAAGGCTAGGTATCAGCTAGAATAGGGGAATCTTGGGAACCCCCTCCCCCAGAGCCTGCATTTTCATGGTGGTTACCACCTTATGCTTAGGAGACTCCGTCCCAGATGAAGCAACCACAGGAGGAGGTGGAAGGGACGGGCAGCTAAAGAAGTGATGTAACGAAGCCCTGTCCATCCAAACTGCCAACCAGAAAACCTCACACACAAAGAGGTATTCCCTGTCCCCCAGGAAGGGCAATAACAACTATTAGGTCCCATTGTGATCACCTTTTGAGCGACCTCTTCTTGCTCAAGACTGACTCCCACCTCTTGGAAGTGCACTTTCTCTTTTACTTTCAATAAGCTTTCCATTCGCTGTTGTCCTTCCCCATCTCTCTCAATTTCTTGTTCCGGATGCCAAGAACCTGGACACAGTGCCGAGGAGAGCCGCCTTCTCTGGTAGCACTACTACATGTCCCAGCCTGCCTTGAGGGTGGCATCACCAAGTGACTGAGTTCTCTTCCAGTTGATGTGAGCAGAAGTGACTTGCACTGTTTCTGCACCTGTCCCTGGTGGGTGTACCTTTCCCACGCTACCTTCTTGCTTCTGCACACTGAGCCCTGGGAGAAGGTAGCGCGCGTGCTACGTGAGCTGCCGGCACCATCTACCATTGAGGAGAAAAGGACAAGGGGGCAGAGGAGCACAGCACGCAAAGCTGTAGACTTGTTGCTACTAAGTTCTACGTCACTACACACTCCTCAAAGTGGAGGATGCAGAACGAGAGTACCCAGTACACCTTTCTGAACCATCAAGTTTCTTGCAAGATTTGGAAGGAACCAAGTCTTTAATAAGAATAGTAATTTAATACTTAATATCTCTTTCCCACCAAGCAGGAGAGACGAGAAGGGCCCAGGAAAAACAGCCCAGTCTCTGGAGTTTCCCCCAGGTGGGGGTCATGGCGGGTGCAGGGAGGGTGGCTCTCCTGTTGGGGGCAGGGGGACCCAGGTCACACCCACACTCACAAGGGATTGTGGAGACGATGCTTCTGAAGGCACAGTGATGCCTGGTGCCCTCCTGGTGTGAATCCCATGCAGAGAACGCATAGCAGTTGGTCCATCTCCATGGCCCATGGGACCAAGTCATCCTGTCCAGGGCTCTTTGCACACACAGAGCACTCTGTTTGCACTACTGCCACCTGCAGCTTGCCTCCAGCCTCTGACCAATCTCCCGCCAAGTGGCTGACTCCCTGGACCTGTGTCATCCAGTTAGCATTTAAATGAGGGAGCCTGGCTCTACTCCCTGGAGTCAGGTTGAAAGCCCAGCCTTAACTGTCCAAAACCTAGAGGGGCGTGACCCTGTTGTGTTGGGCACACCCCTTCTTGGACAGCCTAAGGCAGAGCTGCTGAATACAGTCCCAGCCTCTCCTAATCACCCCCACCAGCCCTGGCCTGTCCCTTCCGGGCTTCTGCTGCCGCTGCCACCAGCACACTTGGGGGCTGGGCTAGAGGTGATGGTCCTCCCCTCCTGGTTGGGTGTGAGAGCGGTAGTCCTCCACTTAGATGTGGGGCTGGGTGGAGGAGCGGGGGTCCTCCACTTCCGGCTGGGGGTGGGTGGGTGGGTTGGGTCCTCTTTGGGCTGGATTTGGGAGTGGTGTCCTTGACTTGGGGCTGTGTAGGGGACTGACCTTCATCCACTTCGTGCTGGGTCCAGAGGGACTGGCCTTCCTGGACTTTGAGCTGGGCCCCAGAGTGGCAGTTCTGAACTTCATGCTGCTGTAGGACCTGCAGACTCCTGCTCCTGAGGCTGCTCTGCCCTGGAGCCTGGAGCACTCTGGCCGAACCTGCTGGTCCAGGGATGGACTTGGGCTGGTTAGTTCTTTTCTCAATTCTTCCATTATGCCTCTTATTGCCAGGAGTTTCTTTTGGTTCTGCTCTAACTTCCCAATTTTGTTGGTAAAGTATTCATTTTGATCAGAGATTTTCTTATTGAGGTCATTTAACTGTGTCTGGGTTCTTTACCAGCATTTTCTTGAGCTCTCTTAGTGTCTTGAGAATTGTAAACTTGAATTCTGTTTCACTTAGATTATATGCTTCCAAATCTGTAAGTTTCTTTTCTAGAGTTTTCTTTTTTGTTTGTTTTTTTTTGTTTGTTTTTTTTGGAGTGGTTTTGGACTCTGAGGTATTCGTTGCATTTGATATGGTATTGGTTTTTTTTTGTTTTTTTCCACCTTAGGCATGAATATGTTTTACCTCTGGGGGCTTTCCTAGAAGGTAGGATTGTCTTTTTTTCCCCCAGTTGTCTTAGTCTAGATGCTTCTCCTCTTTAGGAGAATGAGGTGGGCCAGGGCATGGTATGTCTCTGATGTCAATGTCAGAAAAGGCTGGCTGGTGCACCTGTGTTGTGCAGTCTTCCTGGGCTCTCTTGTCTGTTCCCACAGGGGCGGGGTTAGTTGGGGATAGCCCAGGTTTGTGTCACAGGTAGTTGCAGTTTGTCTATTTCCTCTTGCTGTATGACAAGTAGTAGTTGGGTTCAGCTGAGGAAGATGAGTTTTGGGAAAGGATTAGGGGAAGCAGTTTCTGTGTCCTGGGGTTGCTCTCCATGGTACTGGCTTAGCTGATAGAAGGGGGTGGGGCAGTTTGGGTGCAAGCAGGGCCAGGCCTGTTATACTATTGCAAATTCCTCTGTCAGCTGGGGGGCCATCAGGTCAATGTGTGTGCTGTCTTGATTCTCTTCTGGGGGTGTGTTCAGCTTTCCCGAGTACAGGTTTAGAATCAGCCACACCCAGAGACAGTTTTTGTTTTAGTCCGCATTATTAGGCTTCAGTGTGCGGGCCCACCTGGTATAGGGCTGAGAAGACAGGTTCAGTTGAGACAGAGGTCAGTCCCACCATGAGTAGGCAGGCTGGCACACAGGTCAGCTTTGCACTTTCCTCCCCAGCCCTCGCTTGAGCCTCTTCCAGGAGGGGGCTCTGTTTTCCCAGCTGTATTCTTAGCCTCACTGTCACCCAGAGACCATTCACTCTTTCGAGTCCATGCTTCCGGGCTTCAGGGTGTGGGCCCAGGTGGTGAGTGCTGGGTGGGAGAGCTGAGATACGGACACAGATCCTGCCATGAGCAGGGAAGCTGGTCTGTGAAAATGGAGGCGTGGCTCAGTCTTTCTCCTTCCCTGCCCATGCTCACTCCTCTTTTAGGGCTGCACTTTCACTTTGAAAGTCAGTTACTTGTAAAGCAGCTCTCTAAGGGCTGATTCATGTTCAGATCAACTCTGCCATGTCTATAGGCCAGCAACTCCCCTCACCAGCTGTGGCTGGCACCCTGTTCCTTCTCCACCCCAGGAAGTTTAGTCACCCCTGCTCCACGGTCTCGATTCCACCTAGGGCTTGGTGTTCCAGATGGGGCGCAGTGTGCCACCACTTGGGTTCAGACTTTAAATTGTCCACAGTCTCATGGGGCCTTTGCTCTCTCCAGGTCTCTGCTTCCAGCCAGCCCTGGATCGAGTTCCACTTCAGCCTGAGTCCCCCAACCCCTCTCTCTCTGCCAGCTCTGGGTCACTTTCCGTGGCCCCATTTCTGTACTGCTCCTTTCCATTGTCTCCTGCTCACCCTTTTTTCTCTAACCTTCAAGTGTTGTCTTGCGTTATGTGGCTCAACTGAGGCTGTGTTTCTCGGGGTTTCCCCTGTGGAGTCCCTTTTGTTTGAACGTCCCTTCCCAGGTAGGTTTTGGGGTTCTCACATGCTGCCATCTTAGAATTCTCGGTGTTCTTTCAGATAGCACCAAAGAAAACCCCAAACATATTAAGAAAACTGAATTTTGCACCCTCATTAAGCTCCTCACAAAACAAGGAGAACACCTCAAAACATTTTGGAAGAGATGTTAGTGGTTTGTGGGAACTATTGCCCTTGGAAGTCCATGACTTACAAGTGGCATAACCTTTTTAAGCGAGGCAGAGAGTCTACTGAAGATGACCTGTAGAGGCCACTTCCTCAGACATCAACAAAGTTTAAAACTTATAGTGGAAGATGCAAGATTAAATAAAAAGCATCTAAGGATGTCAAAACTCTGTGCAGGATGGATACTGAGGATGCTCGCTCCACTCAAAAACAAGTGTGTTGAGTGTTCACAACAGTTTTTGGACCTCTGTGGAAACAACAAAGATAAAGTTTTAAATCAGATTGTCACTGGAGATGAAACTTGGTTCATGAATATGAGCCTGAGTCAAAGCAGGAGTCCTTGCACTGGCATGAAAAGGGCAGACCACCCCCTAAGAAGTTCAAGGTGTTGCAATCGGCCGAAGACCTCATGGCTACTGTTCTTTTTTGAGATATAGAGGGTATCCTGCTGATTGATTACAAGGTAAGCAGTGTCACAATTACTGGAGAGTACTATTCCAATCTGCTGAAACAGTTAAAAGAATCTGTGAAGGAGAAAAGAAGAGCAAAATGGACTAAAGGGATACTGCTTTTGCACGACAATACGCACATGCACCAGAGCAATGTTGTGTTGGATACTCTTCACTACATGGCTTTCAAACATTAAACCACCCTCTCCACAGTCCAGACTCAGCTTCCTCTGATTATTGTTCCCAAACACAGCTTCAATGGGAGAAATTTACAAATGACAAAGAGGTTAAAGTTGCAATATTGAGGGCAAAAAAAGAACAAAACACTTTTTACAGGTATATGTAAACTTATTTATCTGAAAAGTATATTAGGGTTAAGGGGAAATATATTGAAAAGAAAAAATAATAAATAGGTTTTTTTTAAACCTTCCTTCTCCCTCATTCTGTGAATTTCTTTTCCTTCCTTCCTTCCTTTGTTCCTTCCTTCCTTCTTCCTTCCTTCTTCCTTCCTTCCTTCCTTCTTCCTTCCTTCCTTCCTCCTTCCTTCCTTCCTTCCTTCCTTCCTTCCTTTCTTTCTTTCTTTCTTTCTTTCTTTCTTTCTTTCTTCCTTTTTAAAATTTGTTTTGGGGATGGCAGGATGGCTCAGCAGGTTGACTGCTCAATTTGCAGGCTTGGGGTCTGGGGATTGAGTCCTGGTCATGGCCCTGGCCCAGATTCCACCCTGCATGGCCCCATATCCACCTGTGTGCAATAAAACTGTCAAAAACTGATGATGTGTGGCTGTGAAGACTGTTCATGGCCCTCCCCTTCTCTCCCATTCCCCATCCTCCCCACCCCTGTCAAACAATAAAACAATAAATATTAAAAAAAAAGGATTTATAGGGGATGCCAGGATGGCTCAGCAGGTTGAGCCCTTGCTTGGCAGCCCCAGCATCTGGGGATCGAATCCCGGCCTCGGCCTATTGGACCCATATGCTGAAAGGGGGTGTGGACCCTAGCTCAGTTCTCACTGGGAGGAGGCTCCCATGTGGGAAGCCCCCGCTTCAGCCCCTGGCTTGTGTGGGTGTGCCTCCAATGCTGGAGTCCTCTACCTGGTTCCTGTCCCTCATGGTCCCCCACCCACCTGTGTGGAACAAAATCATGTTGAAAACTGATGATGTGCAACTATGGAGACTGCTCTGGGCCCTCCCCCCTCTCTCTGTTTCTCTCTGTCTCTGTCTCTGTCAAAAACAAATCTTTAAGGGAAAAAATAATTTATTTTGCTATTTGAGAGGAAAGAGAGAGAGAGAAGGGGGGAGGGCCCAGAGCAGTTTCCATAGTTGTACATCATTAGCTGTGACATGGTTTCATTCCACACAGGTGGATGTGGGCCACACAGAGCAAGAACTGAACCAGGGCCTCCTGCATGGGAGGCAAGAACATTTGCTGCTATCCTGGTGGATGCAGTTGCACCACAGTTCAGCATATGAGTTTGCACAGGCTGGGGCTTGGATTCAATCCTCAGACCCCACAGTAGCAAGGCAAGTGCTCAACCTGCTGAGCTATCCCAGCATCCTCCATTCTGTCAATTTTTTGACCACCCCTCATATCGTACATAAAGTTCCTTTTTGAATCTCAGTTTTTTAGTCTAGGTGAGCTTGTTTCTGAAATCCTACCAGGAAAATGTCTCTTGGGCTTTCCCTTTCACCCTTTAACCAGGGTTCCTGACATGAGGGGGGCTCAAAGAACATCTACCTCTTTCTCCTTAGCCTTCCTTACTAGTGTTTAGTGTTTACCCCCTTTGCCCACTTTTAAAGAACTAGCATTGATTACTCCTTTTCCATCAAAATTGCAGGAAAACTAGAAATGACCTCTTTATCATGAAAGCCTTGGGTTCCCCACTCCCTTTTAAAGTGCCTGTTTGCTATGTCATCTCAGAAGGTGGAGAATAACAAATCTTGATAAATGTATTTAATCTTCTTAAAACAACCTCTTACAAAATAATTTTTATTGTCTTGTAGCCTAAATAAACTCTAAATATTAAAAAATATATTTAATTTTTTACAAGACAACTTTTAACACGAATGGCTCTAGCATCTGGCTGGACCAAATTAAATGGTTGTTTTTAGAAACTACCTGTAAGTACTGAGAAATGCCAAAGTTCATTGTACTGTCCCTTCTCGTGGACAGTGCTCCATCCCATTGCTCTGGTCTCACTGACCCACTTCAGCCAGGCTTCTCCCCACCACCCACACATGAGTAGACTGCACTGTCAGAGATCAGGGCTCTTCCCACTTATGTGTCCACTTCCCATCTTTTCTTCAGCTCGGCATTTCTGTCTCATTTGACTCTTGACACCCCCTTCTTCTAAGGCTCTAATAATCAGTTGTGCCCTTGCTTTAACCTGCTTCCCTCTTGTGGTTCTTCTCCAGGGGCTAGATTTTAGAAATACTGTCTTCTACCCCCATTGCTACTCCAGCACTTCCACGTATGCTGGTGAATCTCATATCTATGTTCTCATCTGAGCTCTCATTTCTCTAACTGACCGTGGAACTTTTTCAGTTGTGCTGTCATCTCAAAGTCAAAACCAACATTAGCCTCTCCTCTGCCCCAAACACCCATCTTTTTCCTAATTATTATAAATTGGCTTCATCATAAACCACTCCATATCCTTTTCAGCAGCATCACCTCTTGGTACCAGCTTCTAAATTCACACAGAACCTGAGCACTTTTCACCATCTCCCCTGCTACCACCCTTACCCACCTTCAGCCATCTTTCATCTAGATTAGCTTACACAAGCAGCCCAAAGTGATTCTTCTAAATGTCAGGTCAGATCAATTTACTCCTCTGGCAAAATCCTCCAGACTTCTATCTCACTCAGAATAAGAGCCACCATTCCTAAAATGGCCAGCAAGCTCCTATGCAATTGTGTTCCTGTAAACTTTGCAGCTTTATCTGTTACTCTCTTTCTTGCTTAATCTACCCAAGAAATACTGGCTTTCTTGATCTTTGTAGAGTAAAGCTTCCATTTGAACTTTTTGAGATGATGGACATATCCTATTCAATATGGTGTCTATTGAAACAAATCATAAAAACATCAGCAAACATTGTCGACTCATTTTCTTTTAGTTATTAAAGAGATGCTGGATTATTGCATTACTTGGCCTTTAAAACTTGGATTCTGCTGGATGTTCAGGGATGGCTTCATGTGAATGCCTAACTTTCAGAATTGTTTTTTCTTTTGTGGTTATTGAGACTGTTGGTGAAAGAGACATAGATAATTCCTTCTTGTTCAACTAAGAACTGAACCAATTGTTAAGAGCTTAATAATGCATTCAGCAAATGGTTACTGAACTTCTGCTTTGTGTAAAAGTTTAGATGAGACTTTATATTTATACTTTATGCAATGCATATTTATTATCTTATTCTTTTAGAAATATATATTTTTTTCAGAGCTGACAACGTACTGATCTGTGCTAGGTGCTGGGGATGGAAATGTCAAGTACGTGATAATGATGAGCTTACAATTGGAGAAGAGGATGAAGGATAGAGGAAATAGCATGTGTAGAAAACAGGGAGGTGTGAAAAGGCTGGGATAGTTCAGAGGCCTGTGAATAAATATAATAGTTCAGTGCAGAGAGTGGAAGTGAGATGATGCTGAAGAGGTGGGGTGGTGGGGGCTAGAGGGTGGAGGTCCTTTGGTGGTGTGTTAAAGCATTTGGACTCGATCCTGAGGACAGTGGGGAGAAACTAAAAGCATTGTGCAGGGAGGGCACATGTTTGGACTGTATTTTGGAAAAGTTGCTCTAGCTGTTGCATAATGGGGACATTAAAAACAGTAGGGTGAACAAACAGGACTGGGAGATACTTTAGGCAAGACGTGATATGAATCAGCCTCTTGTAAACTATGCTGGCACATTTAGTAAATAAGGTCAAAGACTCTGAAGTGGAAGGGACCAAAGGGTTGGTGGTCAATCTGGTGCACGCATGAGTGTACAACGGGGAAGCATGATAGTGACTGGAGTGGGGAGAGTTGCTGGAGGGAAGTAAGGCTAGATAAGTTGTATGGAGACATTTTGTGAAGAACCCTGGAAATTAGGCAACATTTAGGCCCAATGAGTCAGGAATTTTTGTTTGGTCAAGAGAATGGTGACACTGAAGAGAGGGGAACAAAGCTACTGTCTTGTTGCTCTCTTTCTCCATCCACACCATGGAACTTCTTGAAAGAGAACTCTATTCTTTCCTCATTGCCTTTGTCTTTTCAGCTCCCTTTTGTTCTTCATCCTGGAACAATCTGGAAGTAGGTCAAGTACTCACCCCTCATCATTCTGGTATAATAGCTCCTAACAGTCACTAGAGGCCACTTGGTGGTCAGTCAAGTCCAACCTATTTTTTTCCTACTCCTTATCTCCTTGATTTCTCTGTAGCAGGTGACACCTTTTATTGCATGTTATGGCTTTAGCTGTTTCCCAGATGCTGGTGACTCCACATCTATCTTCAGCATGGGCCATTCTCCAGAGCTCCTGACCTGAGTATCTACCTGCCTGCCGGACAGCTCTGTGTGGAAGCTCCACATGCTCTAACCCAACATGAGCCCCACAGGACTAGTTTTCTTTTCTCCAGTCTTGCCGGCCTCTGGTTAGGAAATGGCATCACAATTACCCCTGTGGCCTAAGTCAGAAACCTGGACCCTTCCCTCTCCAACCTGCCTCACAAATGGGTTCATCAAGCCCTGAGGACTCTACCTATTAAATATCTGTCCTATATCTCCTACTTTCTCCTCTAGCTACTATTGCTGTTCTTCAAGCGCTCATCATTTATTACATGTGCAGGAAAACCAACTTCTAGGGTATGTCTAGAGCAGGTCTCAAGTGAATTTTGTTGCAAAAACACCTGTTGCCACCACAGGGAGTAGACACAGGTATAGTAGCTTCATGCTGTTCAGAGAATTGTGCCGGTAACAGGACTCACAGTATTTTTACAGCCATCATGACTACAAAAAGAGGTTAAAAGCCCATTTCTGTTGCGCAGGGATGGTAGGTTTAAAAGAGCAAGTTCTACATACATTAATAATATTGGTGGTCACATTCCTGAATATTCTACTCCTTCCTTATACCTCTTGCTTTCCCATGTGCATGAAGCCATAGAATAAGTCTGAAGGTTATTTATTTCAGTTCCATGTCTATAACATGGCACATTACTATTGATTTCCCTGCCTTCCTCCAGGCCCACCTCCAATCCAAATTTTATACAGCTGTTTGAGGGGTCAATTTTTTGGCTTTTAATTTCCCAGACCAGTGATTTTCAACATGGAGTCAAAGCCATATCCCCAAGGGCAGTGTTTTTAAAACTTACCCACAGAAATCAGTGCATTTTACTTCACAACATAGCAAACACGCCCTTATGCATATGTAACCGAAACAAAGGTTTCATGACTCTAGTAATTGTGATATACTGTGTTTGTCTTAATTTTCTTGGTGGGAGAATAGTTGAACCTTACTAAATTGAACTCACTTCCCACTAATGCCATGGTTCTAGGCTGACCAGATGTATCTTTTTTTTTCCATCATCATAGATTTGATGCCCCCTTCTTACTGCCCCCACAGCTCTCCCACCTCTCTCCCCCATTACCCCCAGGTAACCACTAAACTATTGACTGTGTCCTTGAGTTTTTGTTTCTTTGTTACTTTCAGTTTTGTATTCCACCTATAAATGAGGTCATATGTTTTTTGATTCTTTCATTCTGACTTAATTCACTTAATAAGATGTTTTCAAGGTTCATCCATGTTGTCACAAATGGCTGTATTTCATCTTTTCTTATTGCTGAGTAGTATTCCATTGTGTAAATGTACCACAACTTTTTTATTCAGTCATCTATCAAAGGACACTTTGGTTGTTTCCAAGACTTGGCCACCATGAACAATGCTGCAGTAAACATTGGGGTACATATATCTTTGCAAATTAAGGTTTTCAGGGTTTTTTTTTTAGTAGATACCCAGGAGACGGGTGGCTGGATCACATGGCAATTCCACTCCTAGTTTTTTGAGGAATCTCCATACAGCCTTCCATAGTGGTTGTACCAGTTTACATTCCCACCAGCAGTGTATGAGGGTTCCTTTTTCTCCACAGCCTCTCCAGCACTTGTTATCCCTTGTCTTGTTGATTATAGTCATTCTAACAGGTGTGAGATGGCATCTCCTTGTGGTTTTTATTTGCATCTCCCTAATTGCTAGTGATGTTGAGCATTTTTTTATGTATCTGTTGGTTGTTTGTATGTCTTCAGGGGAGATATGTCTGTTTAGGTCTTCTGCCCATTTCTTAATTGGATCATTTGTTGTTGAGTTGTACGAGTTCTTTAGGTATTTTAGATATTAGTCCTTTATGAGAGGCAATGTTTGTAAATATTTTCTCCCATTCAGTTGGTTTCCTTTTTACTTTGTTGATGGTGTCCTTTGCTGTGTAGAAGCTTTTTAGTTTGATATAATCCCATTCATTTATTTTTGCTTTTACTTCCCTTGCCTTTGGGGTCAAGTTCATAAAGTCCTCTGTGAACCCAATGTCTGCAAGTTTTGTACCGACGTTTTCTTCTATGAACTTTATTGTTTTGGGTCTTATGCAGAGGTCTTTAATCCACTTTGAGTTAATTTTGATATATGGTGAGAATTCACAGTCCAGATTCATTCTTTTGTATGTGGTCTTCCAATTTTCCCAGCACCATTTACTGAAGAGGCTTTCTTTTCTCCATTGTATGTTTTTTGCTCCCTTTTCAAAAATAATCTTTCCATATATCTGTGAGTTTATTTCTGAGTTTTCAATTCTGTTCCATTGGTCTGTATGTCCATTTTTCTGCTAATACCAAGCTGTTTTCACTATTGACACTTTGTAGTATAGAGTGAAGTTGGGAGTGTGATGCCTCCAGCCTTATTCTTTTTTAGGAGGATTACTTTGGCGATTCAACGTCTTTCATAGTTCCATATAAATCTGATCATTATTTTTTTTCATCTATTTATCAAAATAATGTCTGTGGGATTTTTACTGAAATTGCATTAAATCTGTGTATTGCTTTGGGTAATATGGCCGTTTTAACTATGTTTATTCTTCCAATCCATGAACACGGAGTATCTTTCCACTTCTTTGTATCTTCTTCAATTTCTTTTAATAGTGTCTTATAGTTTTCTCTGTATAAGTCCATCACATTCATTGTTAAGTTTATTTCTAAGTATTCTTTTTGTTTTGATTGCAAACAATATCGTTTTTCTCATTTCTTTTTCTGAAGTTTCATTGTATATAAAAATGCTGTGGATTTTTTTTTTTTAAATAATAGTCTTTTATTTATTTATTTATTTTATTGTTTTTGACAGAGAGAGAGAGAGAGAGAGAGAGAGAGAGATACAGAGACAGAGACAGAGAGAGAACTGAACTGGGGGAGCTCCCAGTTCAGCATATGGTTCCGCACAGGCCAGGGCCGGGATTCAATCCTCGGTCCCCAGCGCTGCAAAGTGAGCGCCTAACCCACTGAGCCATCCCGGCTTCCCCTGGATTTTTTTTTTTTAAGATTTTGTATTAAAATGTAGCTAACATACATTACATTAATTTCAGGGGTATACCATAGTCATTCAACATTAATAAGCCAAAAGAAGTGATCCCCATGATAACTCCAACCATCATCTGACACCGAGCCACACTATCAAAATATTATTGGCTATATTCCCTGTGTGGTACATTATATTCCCATGACTTATTTCTTTATGCCTAAAAATTTGGACCTCTTATTCCCCTTCATCTTTCCCCCACTTTTTAAAATTTTCAATTACAGTTGCCATTCCATATTAATTTCAGGTGTACAGGAGAGTGGTTAGATATTTATTTAATTTAAGAAGCAATCACCCTAGTCTAGTACCACCTGGCACTATACATAGTTATTACCATATCATTGACTGTATTCCCTGTGCTATACTTTACATTCCCATGACTATGTTGTAACTACCAATTTGTACTTTTATTTTATTTTTTTTATTGTTAAATTTATTGGGGTGACATTGATTGGTACAATTAGACAATTTCCAGACGTACAAATCTACATTACATCACCTATGCGTTGCATTATGTGCTAACCATCCAGAATCAGCTCTATTTCCATCACCATATATCTGTTGACCAGTCCCACTCTCTCCCCCCATTCTCTCTCCCCCCTCCTCCCCTTCACTCAAGTAACCACCAAACTATTGAGTGTGTCCATAAGTCTGGTACCCAGTCACACCTCCCCTCCCCACTCTTCCCCTTCCATCAGGCAATCACCAAGCTATTGAGTGTGTCCATAAGTCGTTGTTTCTTTGTTACTTTCAGTTTTATAATCCACCTATAAGTGAGGTCATATGTTTCCTGATTCTTTCAGTCTGACTTATTTCACTTAATAAGATGGTTTCAAGATCCATCCATATTGTCACAAATGACTGTATTTCATCTTTTCTTATCGCTCAATACTATTCCGTGTAAATGTACCACAACTTCTTGATCCAGCCATCTATCATAGGACATTTTGGTTGTTTCCATGTTCTGGCCACTGTGAACAGTGCTGCAATGAACATGTGGGTACAGACATCTTTGCAGATTGAGGTTTTTAGGTTTTTTTGGTAGATACCCAATAGAGGGATTGCTGGGTCATATGGTAATTCCATTCCTAATTTTTTGAGGAATCTCCAGCCTTCCATAGGAGTTGTACCAGTTTACAATCCCACCAGCAGTGTATGAGAGTTCCTTTTTCTCCATGCTGTGGATTTTTATACATTGATTTTGTATGCTGCAACTTTACTATATTTATTTATTATTTGTAATAGTTTTCTGGTGGAGTCTTTAGGGTTTTTCATGTAAAGAATCATGTCATCTGCAAAAAGCGACAGTTTAATTTCTTCATTCCCAATTTGGATGCATTTTATTTCTTTTTCCTGCCTGATGGCTCTGGCTAGAACTTCCAGCACTATATTGAATAGTGGTGGTGAAAGGGGACATCCCTGTCTTGTTCCTGATTTTAGAAGAAAAGTTTTCAGTTTTTACCCATTCAGTATAACATTTGCTGAGGGTGTGTTGTATATGGTATTTATTATGTTGAGGTACTTTTCTTCTATACCCATTTTAAAAAGTGTTTTGATCATAAATGAATTTTGTATGTTGTCGTGTGCTTTTTCTGCATTGATTGAGATAATCATATGGTTTTTATCTTTTATTTAGTTTATGTGGTGTATCACGTTGATTGATCTGCATATGTTGAGCCATCCTTGTGTCCCTGGGATGAATCCCACTTGATTGTAATGTATGATCTATCTAATACATTGTTGTATTCTATTTGCTAATCTTTTGTTTAGGATTTTTACATCAGTATTCATCAGAGATACTGGTCTACAGTTCTTTTGTTCGTTTTGTTTTGTTTTTG
>PVKE010032584.1:0-18399 GCA_004027555.1 Craseonycteris thonglongyai
AGAGATACAGAGACAGAGACAGAGAGAAGGGGGAGGGCCCAGAACAGTCTCCATAGTTGTACATCATTCGTTTTTCCACATAGTTTCATTCCACAGGTGGGAGTGGGGCTGCACAGCGTAGGAACTGGGCCGGGATCTTCACCCCATTGAGAACCGAACTGGGGGTACTCCCCAGTTCAGCATATGGGTCCACACAGGCCGGGGCCAGGATTCGATCCTCGGTCCCCAGGGCTGCAAAGTGAGCGCTTAACCCACTGAGCCATCCGGCTTCCCCTAAAGCTAAAATTTGACTCCTGACTTCTGTGACTATTCTGCTCTACAATTACTTCCTCTTACTATATTACAGCGTCAACAATTTCTCTGTTTTTGTATTAAATATACATTAGTAAGAACTTCCAAAATAATTTATCTTGGAAAATCAGTTACTCAAAATATGAAGATGCAAATAGTAGGTCAAGTTCCACTGTGTCTTTCTGGAACTTGTGATCCTTCTCTCTGTAGTCAGTGCATCCCTGTTCTCTGTGTTGCTCACAAATTTCCAGGGTGCAACTTACATGGTCTTATTTCTTAGACTCCTTTAAGAGTCTCCTGTAAATAACACAGCTTTTCAGAAAGGAGGGTCCACCTGATCATTTGAAGAGGAGTAGCAGTCATGGCCTTAAAGATGTACACTCAGTCCAGCCAATGTGAGTCATAATAACTAATTAAATGAACATCTTGCCATTCATGACTACCCACATTGACCTGAGGTAATTTGGTATGGGCAGATTACTCAAAATACTTAGAAAAGCCTCATTACATTCCAAGTAGGCAATTTAAAGAAAATAAAATCTTCTTAATGTCTGTGTCTGATTTTTCAATTCAGTGTAATGATCTTACCTGATTACAGACTATTTTCTTCATTATTGAGGTATAATTTGCAGGTGGTAAAATACACACATCATAAATTTGCCAGTTCCTACATTTTGGATAAGTGAAATCATATAGTATATACCTATCTGTGTCCAGATTATTTTGCTCAATGTTGTAGGCAGTCCATTTTGAAGCAACAGAATTTTTACCACATTTTGAAATAGTCTTCCTAGAATTTACTCATTTGTGGCAGGAAGAATTAAAAAGGATTTCAGACTAAGTCATTTTTAAGAGATTATCTGTCTATTATATGATTTTTACCAAAAAGAAGTTAGTGAAAACCCTTGTGTAAATGTTGTACACCTATCCATCTGTCTGTCCATTCTTCATTTTGTTCCAAAAAATAATCTTCAAGTTCTTTCTCTTGCTACACAAAGAATTTTCAATTATATGTTCTGGAAAAATGCCAGCATTGTTTTGGTACTTTAGAAAGTTGTTGACCAAACTCCCAATAGCCAGCAAACCTTAACTTTCTACAGTGTTCTTTTTCCTAAAATTCACCTTTTTCTTCAGAAAAAGTGGTTGTTTTTATTTTTATGACTCAAACATTATATCAATAATTCTAAGTAAATTTAAATTATATCTACACTCTAAATCAGGGGTGTCCAACCTCTATGTTTCCCTGGGTAATATTGGAAAAGAAGAATTGTTTTGGGCCACACACTAACACTAACAATAGCTGATGAGCTAAAAAAAAAAAAAAAAAAAATCACAAAAAAATTTTATAATGTTTTAAGAAAGTTTACGAATTTGTGTTGAGCTGCATTCAAAGCCATCCTGTGGGCTGCAGGCTAGAAAAGCTTGCTCTAAATCAGGAGTGTCAAACTGGCGGACAGAAGGCCATGGCCCCCAAGGTAATTTTTTGTGGCCCACACAATTCCCTCGTTAACCCTGTAACTACTGAAGATGAGTACACACGTGGCTCAGAGCCTTTCCTGGGGGCCTGTGGGCGTGTATAAACGCGCGGACTCAGTTCCGGTGACATTTGTAAATGTGATGTGGCCCACGTGAATCTTGCCTGTTGCACCAATTGGCCCGTGTTTTAATTAAGTTTGTCACCCCTGCTTTAAATAATGGTGCAGGTGTACCATTCCAACAAGTGGTGGAATGTAACTTATTTTACTTCTAGTATTTGTATGTGTAAATATATATTTATTATTAGACTTTTGTCATAGTGTAATAGTAATATAATTTTGTTTCTATCTTATCTTTGTATCATGCTTC
Organism: Craseonycteris thonglongyai; assembly: GCA_004027555.1. Lineage (NCBI taxonomy): Eukaryota > Metazoa > Chordata > Mammalia > Chiroptera > Craseonycteridae > Craseonycteris > Craseonycteris thonglongyai. The sequence continues at coordinate 2,137 of PVKE010032584.1, forward strand.
ATTTTCTCCCTGTAAACTGCTTCCCATTCTTCTCCAGTTCCCCTCACAGCTGGAAGATGCCCTCACCTCATTCTACCTCCATGTTCTAGGTTTAGCCACCTAAAGAACGATTGAATTCCTCAGTTCCAATTTCAAATTGCTTGTGATGAGACTCTGGTCCAACTTGGGTCAGAGGTCCACACCTGTTTCAATCAACTGTGATCAGGGGGTGGAATCAAGCTGTATAAGTAAGTTGTCTGACAATCCACTCTTGTGATTTTTAGAGTTGTAATATCTAGAGACCAAGGGGAAATGAGGAGCAATAGGAACTGGACAGGCACCACAATATTTCAATACAAGAAAAAATCAATATATCTTTTGTAATTTGCTACTATCTTGACACCATAGCTTGATATTGTTTAGTTCACTCAGATGCTTAAAGGAGAATCTGAATGATGTAAAAGGGCTTTATGCTGTTGTTTGTGTTCATTTGGGACAAAAAAAATTAATGAAATTGTATTACAACTCTAGATTTCTCATAAATTAAATGTTCTTTCTTGAAACAGTGCCAGTGGAATTGCTAGAAGATTAAAACAAAAGTACAAAATTCTACCCTTTAACAAACAAGTTGTGTTTAGAATTATAGTAATTTCTTAAGAATTTACAAAAAGGTCCCCAAACTTTGTGTCTTTCAAGTGTAACCTTGCTTTTAGTTTGCTGTAGTGTGTAGTCTGCATCGATTTGTTTTTGTAATTTATATGATAAACGTGGGGCAGGGACAAAGTTTTGACAGATACTTGAAGCTTACATTGCACTCTCAATACTTAAAAAAATAATAATTAATGGTTAGGCATTGAGGGTTTGGCACAAAACTCAAATCCAAGTATAATTAACTTAAAAGCTATTTTGGTGTGTGATGAAAGCAAGATGTGAAAAACTTTTCATGGCTTCTTGGAAGGAGTCAGGAATGTGTGCAGTGGCTGAAGCATGCTGAAATTTAGAATACTTAAATGTAATTGCCTGATGAACGTGAACATCAGGTGGCATTAATGTGAAAAATTGTAAAAACATTTATACATGAATTAATATCACCAAGATTGAATTAAGAGCTTAGCAGCCCTAAACACTAAAGCACCCATTGTGAAATTAAAAAACAAACAAAACAAAAAGCATTAAGCCTTAAAATAAGTATCAGGAAGTGCAATAAGTTCTTTGTTTTGTAATTTGGCATGCTGACTATGTCGATGCCTTTTTTTTTTTTTTAAGATTTATGTTATTGTTTTGAGAGAAGGTGAGAGAGAGAGGATGGTGGAGGGCCCAGAGCAGTCTCCATAGTTGTACATCATTAGTGGTGACATGGTTTCATTCCATACAGGTAGATGTGGGACCATACAGGCCGGAACTATACTGAAGTCCTCCTGTATGAGGAGTGAAAACTTTCGCCACTGAGCCATCCTGGAAGTATATGGGGTTTGCATGGGCCAGGCCCAGGAATCAAACCCTGGACCTCACAATTACTAGGCAAGTGCTCAACCATTGAGCTATCCCGGCATCCCTCAATGCCTTTTTAAAGTCCCAAATGTTGAAGTTTTTCCAAGTGGTTGTGTTTTCACATGTGTGTACATGCACCCATGCTCACATGCATGCAGATATGGGTGCTCAAGGTGTCCCCTTGCTGCCAGCACCCTAAGAATGTCCTGTTTCCTTTTGTATAATCCTCAGTGGGTACACCATGTTGTTCAGAATTTAAAACATTGAGTAGCTTGTGTGGACTTTGGGTCCAACTGCAGAGAATTTGGGAGGGTAAGTCGGCAACCAAGGAAGCTACACCAACGGGCAACTTCCTTATGACCATCCCAGGAGAGAGATCTGTGCCCGGTATCTTCATGTGCTAAGAGCTCAGTTTCATAGTTGAGTATTATAACAATTTTACATGAGGGGATGCCAGGATGGCTCAGTGGGCTAAGCGCTCACTTTGCAGCGCCAGGGACTGAGGATCGAATCCCGGCCCGGGCCCGTGTGGACCCATGTGCTGAACTGGGGAGTTCCCCCAGTTCAGTTCTCTCTCTCTGTCTCTGTATCTCTCACTCTCTCTCTCTGTAAAAATAAAAATAAAAATACTTTAAAAAATAAAATAAAATAAAAGATGTTCATATTTAAAAAAAAAACCAAACAATTTTACGTCAGTGTGATACTGATTGAGGAGCAAGTGAGAAGTTGCAGAGGACTTGGGTGATGATTCCTAACTTCTTCACCAAAACCCTTTCATGATCCCCACCCACATCCCCTCCCAATTTGTAATATTTTTTTCTATAAAAAAAAAAAATGCATTTAATACTGAAAAGTTTGTTGCACATGACTGCATGAATAAGATACCCTTTAAAAAAGGGAAATTAAGAAAATAAAATTTTATTGTTAAAATTAAGGAGATCTTCAGTTAAAATACAGAAAAACAAAATTGCAAAGAAAACGATAGACAAAAGTTACTTTAAAAAAATGAAATGGCTGCCTATCTGAGCAAATTATGACTGCAGATGTTAAGGGTGCAATCTGAAGGCAAGGGAGGTTAGCCTGGGGAGATTTTTATAAAAGGAGAATCTTTGAGATAAATTTTTTTTTTTAAACATTTTTTTGTTCATTGGTATTTTACTTATTTAATTAATTAATTAATTAATTTATTTTAATTGGTTTTGACAGAGAGAGAGAGTGGGAGAGATACACAGAGACAGAGAGAGAACTGAACTGGGGGAGCTCCCCAGTTCAGCATATGGGTCCGCACGGGCCGGGGCTGGGATTTGATCCTTGGTCTCCAGCGCTGCAAAGTGAGCGCTTAACCCACTGAGCCATCCTGGCTTCCCCATTGAGATAAATTTTGGCAGTGATCATCCAGCCACTACTGTTTTGGAAAGAGAAGAATCTCACACTTGTGGTATTTATGGTTCTATTGGCAAGGCCATGTTTACTGAAAGGAGGGTACTACTTACAATTTTAGCCAGGTCTCATTAAACTTTTAAGTTACTCTCTGACCCTGGTAGAATTCCAGGCTCTGCCAGCAGCATTCTAATCATCATTTGGTTCCTTATCTAGGTCAGCCTACAGGGGAAAAATGTGCTGGTCATGCTTAGAGTACTATTCTGGCCTAGGTGACTGTGATAATTCTCAGCACAAATGAGTACATTGTCCTAATTTGTTCATCAGCATCTGTGAATTTGGTTTATGTGAGAGATGATCTTGAATGGGCTGACAAATGGGGCTTCAGAGCCAGCAAGGCCAAGAGCCAAGGAACCTCACCGGGGAATGTGGCCTTTAGACTCTTGGAGGACAGAGAATGTGTCTAATTCATCTGTATCCTCAGCTTGCAGCACCCAGTAGAAACTCAGTGCTCATTTATCTGAAGGAGGCACTCCTTAATATTAAAGCCCACTTCATAATTGCAATCTCATTTTATAAATACTCAAAAGCATATCATCATCAGAGATTTAAAAAAAATTTTTACCCAGGTAATACACATTTTTAAGAAAAATAAATAGACATAAGTAAAAAGAAAAAAATACATATTTCGATTACTTAGAGAAAACCCTTAATATTTTGGTATATATGCTTTCAGACATTTTAATGCATAAAATACATATACATTTATATATCTATATCATCTTGCAAAAGCGGAGTCTTGCCATAATGCAATTTGGTAGCTTGCCTTAAAAAGAAATTAAACCAAATGGTAAAAAGTCTTTCTATGTCAATAAATAATCTATGGGGTCATTTAAATGATGCATAGTATCACTTAATATATGATTGTATCATAACTTACCCGTATTTTCCGGCGTATAAGACGACTGGGCGTATAAGACGACCCCCTAATGTTACAGTTAAAACATAGGTTTAGGTCTATATTCGCTGTATAAGACTACAGCCTTGGAAGTGGGGGGTAGTCTTATACAGCGAATATAGGCCTAAACCTATGTTTTAACTGTAAAATTAGGGGGTCGTCTTATACGCCCGGTCATCTTATACGCTGGAAAATACGGGTATTTATTATTTCTTTAGAATAAATTCCTAGAAGAGATATTGCTAAGTTAAAGTGTATGCATGTTTTAAAGCTTTTGATACATACTCACATTTTTCTGTAGGAAAAATTGCATTAATTAATTTATTCATCCACTAGCAGTGTTTGAGGGGGCCATTTTCCCACCTGGGCTTTCTACAATTTGTTATCACTTGACATCTCTGGAGCTTGGGACCCGTACACCCCACAGGATCTTTAACAACTGATTGGCACTCCAGATGCAGCTTTTCAGGTCAACCTCACTACCCTTCTCCAATCCCAGCCCTAATCCCTCCAAACCTGAGTTCCATCATTGACCTCTCTCCCTCCCTCCTTTCTTCCCTTTCTTTCTTCCTTGAAGTTGCTTCGGGGAAGCTGGGAATGGTCTCTGGGGTATGATTGCCAGACAAAATTCAGGAAACCCAGTTAAATTCAAATGCTAGATAAATAATGAATATTTCATGGATTTTTCATGCTAAAATTATTTACCTGAAATTCAGATTTAAAGGGAAATGCTGTATTTTTATTTGTTAAATGTGGCAATCCAACCTGGGTATTCTTTAATCTAAAATCATTTGCCCTAAATCTAGTAAAGTTCCTCAAAGTGTTTGAAATATTTGGATTCTTCTCTTCAGTGCTGATGCAGATTTCTCCTCACTTTGTTGGTTTTTTTTTTACTTTCAGAGTTGAGAGAAAAAGAAATCAACTAGGTCTTCTCAAGCTGTCATCTTTTCCCAGAAGCATAAAAGTTTTATGAAACACAAACAGTGAATTTGAAGGTTATGAAGTAGATCATTCATGACGTAGCACCTAGAACACAGAGGTTATAAATCATGGGTTATGGTGCCATTTCAGTTTAAAATACACTACTTTAAAATAATAGAAATATTGTAATTCTTTTTTTAATTAAATTTATTAGGGTGACATTGGTAGGTAAAAATTACATAGGCTCCAGGTGTATAATTTTACAGTACGTCATCTATGTGTTGCATTGTGTGCTCACCACCCAGAGTCAGTTCGCTTTCCATCACCATATATTTGATACTCCTCCTTCCCCACTTCCCTTTACCCTCAGGTAACCACTAAACTATGTGACCATGAATTTTTGTTTTGTTTCTTTCAGTTTTATATTCCACATATAAGTGAAGTCATATGGCTCTTGATTTTTTTTGTGTGTGTCTGACTTATTTTGCTTAACATAATGATCTCAAGTTCTATCCATGTTGTTGTAAATGGCAATATTTCATATTTTCTTATCACTGAGTAATATTCCATTATGTAAATGTACCACAACTTCTTTATCCAGTCATCTATCAAAGGATACTTTGGTTATTTCCACGACTTGGCCAGTGTGAACAGTGCTGTGATGAACATTGGAGTACATCTATCTTTGTGGAATAAGGTTTTCAAAAATTTTTGTGCAGATACCCAGAAGAAGGATTGCTGGGTTACATGGTAATTCTATTGTTAATGTTTTGAGGAACCTTCATATTGTCTTCCATAGTGGTTGTACCAATTTACATTCCCATCAGCAGTGTATGAGGGTTCCTTTTTCTCCACAGCCTCTCCAGCACTTACTGTTCCTTGTCTTGTTGACTATAGCCATTCTAACAGGTATGAAGTAGGATCTCATTGTGGTTTTGATTTCGTTTCCCTAATAGCTAGTGAAGTTGAGTATTTTTTCATATCTGTTGACCATTTGTATGTCTTTGTGGCAGAAGTGTCTGTTCAGGTCCTCTGTCTATTTTTTAAATTGGATTGTTTGTTTTTCTGTTGTTGAGTTGTTTATATATTTTAGATATTAGCCCCTTATCAGAGGCATTATTTGCAAATATTTTCTCCCATTCATTTGGTTGTGCCTTTGCTTTGTTGATGATTTGTTTTGCCGTGCAGAAACTTTTTAGTTTGATATAGTCACATTCATTTATTTTTGCTTTTACTTCCCTGCCTTTGAGGTCAATTCATAAAGTCCTCTCTGAACCCAAAGTCTGTAAGTTTAGCATTAATTTTCTTCTATGCAGTTTATTGTTTTGGGTCTTATGTGAAGGTCCTTAATCCATTTTGAATTAATTTTGGTATATGGATTCATTCTTTTGCATGTAGTTTTCCAATTTTCCCAGCACTATTTACTGAAAAGGGTTTCTTTTCCCCATTGTATATTTTTTATTCTTTTGTCAAAAATTATCTGTCCATATATTTGTGGGTTTATTTCTGGGTTTTCGATTCTGTTCCATTGATCTGTGTGTCTTGCTTTTTTGCCAGTACCAAGCTGTTTTGATTATTAGAAAGAATTCTTATTTTAAAGACCTATTTTAATGTTTTGACAGAGACAGAGAGAGACAGAGACAGAGAGAGAGACAGAAAGAAGGGGGAGGGACCAGGGCAGTCTCCATAGTTGTACATAATCAGTTTTCCACATGATTTTGTTCTACACAGGTGGGCAGGGGCCGCACAGGGCAGGCCCTGGGCTGGGGACCTCCTGCACGGGAGGCATGCCCCAGTTCAGCATATGGGTCCGCATGGGCCGGGGCCAAAATTCAATCCTCAGTCCCCGGGGCTGCAAAGCGAGGGCTTAACCTGCTGAGCCACCCCGGCTTCCCCTAGAAATAATTCGTAATAAGATTGTAAGCTCAGACCTAAACTAAACTCCTAGTTCTGCTTTCTAGCAGTTTTGCCTTGGACAGGTTATTTAGCCTTTTTGAGCCCCTTTCTCAACTGTAATGGGGGCAGGCAGCCTCCTTTGAAAGTTTATTTCAAGTAATGAGATAAGCATAGTGCCTGGCACATCCTAGGCCTTCTCTACTTGTACTGAGTGGAAAAGCACACACAGGACATTCTTGATGATTCGATTACTCTGTAAGTTACTCAATTTTTGTTTTTTTATACACATTCTAGGTGGGGGAGCTTAGATTAAGTTTGAGGACATTATTCAATCTATTTTATAGGTCTGAAATAATAAATTAAAAGGATGTTAGTATTTAGATATATATTTTCTAGAATGTGTGTGTGTGTGTGTGTGTGTGTGTGTGTGTGTTACTACATATTCAGTGTTATATCACTAAGGTTAGTTGTTTGTAAAAAAGAGAGATTTTGGATCATGTATCTCCAAATCCTCCACTGGTTACCTAGATGGACACCCCATTACGTTGCTGAGAAAAGCATGTAAATGGAGAATAAGGACATTATTTGATCTTTTGCAGGCTGGGGATTTGGCCTGATTTTCATTTTAATCTTCTCTTCAGCTAGGCAAGACTTCAAGATCAAGGTCTAGTTAAAAAGCAGGCCTCTAAGGTCCTCTGTTCCTAGGACCAAACTTTAATCTTATCCTGGAAAGGGTGAAAAAAAGAGAATGAAAAAGGAAACCAAGAGAAAAAGAACGCTTTCTTTGTAAATGCTGAGCAAACTTTAGTCAGACTCCTGTAAGCCTTCTTCTCACTAGGTCTCAATTTATAGCCTCACCCCCATGCCTGTTTACCAGGCTTGCAGCACAGTTTTAGCAAGAACCCAGCCTAATTAGTTTAGAGAGATCCTCTACTCTGCATATCTGATAACCCTCCTGTGTCTGATCAAGTTCTGCATTCCCTACCTTCAACATCTGAGTCCTTGGCCTCCCTTCAGCAAGAATTCCAAATCAATTGAACAAGATTGATGCCTACCCTTGATGTCTCCTTTTAGTAATTTTTTATCCACTGACCCCCTCACGCTGCTCCTTGGCTACAAATTCCCACTTGTTCTTATTGTATTTACAGTTGAACCTGATCTTTCCCAATTGCAATTGTTTTGAAACCTATTGCAATAGTCTTAGATAAAGTCATCCTTACAATATTTTTCAATTAAATTTATTTTTCTCAATTGCAATTGACATTCAGTATTATATTAGTTTTAGGTCTACAGCATAGTGTTAGGCATTTATATAATTTACAAAGTGATCCCCCAATAAGTCTGGTACTTACCTGGCACCATACATAGTTATTACAATATTATTAACTATATTCCCTGTGCTGTACTTTACATCCCTGTGACTATTCTGTAACTTATCTTCCTTACCATTTTAAAAAGTGTCAGAATAATTTTTTGTCCCACTGAAGCTTTTTTGCACTGTAACTGACACATAACATTGTGTAGATTGAAGGTGTACAACATGTTGATTTGATACATGTATATATTATAAAATGATTGCCACAGAAAGGTTGGTTAACACATTCATCACCTCACAGGATGCTTTTCTGTGTGTGTGTGTGTGTGAGAGCTTTTAAGATTTACTCTTAGCAACTTTAAAATGCACAATACTACCAATCAATGTCACCTCATTAAATTTAACAATAAAAAACCCCAAAAAACATTGACCTAAGATTAAAAAAATTAAAAAATAAATACATGTAAAGTGAAAAAATAAAAATAAAATAAAATGCACAATACAGTGTTGTTAAAATAACTTTTCTTTAACAACCCTGGCAAACATAGCGGAGGCTACCTCAGAGAATCACTTTTTAGCATGCAAAGACTTAAATAGGAGCCTGAAAGAAAGGACATTCCATATAAAACAAATGCTTGTAATCTTTTAGTTTCTTCTATTCTTTGGTCAGCCCTTTGCAATAAAGCCCCCAAATGTCCTTGACCTGTATCCGATTTCCTCCCTTTCGGGAATGGAGTTTGTGTGTGGAAATCCTTGGGCTCTCCCTCGTGGTTAGAGTGTGCATCTACTAACTGGCAAATTGTGTGTGTGCGTGAGCACACATGGCTGGGATGGGGGGTGGGAATTGTTGCTTTATCTTTAAAGTCAGAAAACCTACTTTTTGTTTTTGTTGCTTTCCCTCTCCAGGGAGCTTAGCTGAATATCAGAAATATCCAGTCTGCATCTTCATGCAGCTGATTTCTTCAATTTCTGTTGTTTTTCTACTTGGGACTCATGAAATGGGTAGTTTAGTCCTTTAACAAGTGTTCCTTTGATTTTTTTACCCTTTACAAGTGTTCCTTTGATTTTTTACCCAGGGATCCAGACAGCTAGGTCAGGACATTCTATCAAGTGCAAACAAAGTGTTTTTCCAAGTGTGTTCTGTGGACCACCTACATGAGAATACCCTAGAGTGTTTAGTTAAAACGAAGATTACAGCATCCTGCCCCAAACCTGAATCAGAATTTATGAGGTTGAGGCAATTTGTGTGCACATTAAATTTTGAAATTCGCTGCTATCCACTACTTGAGAAGGCATTCCTCCATTCTACAAGTATATCTCTTTTAAAATTATGCAGTATGGTGCTGAAATCAAACTCTCAGACAGAGTTATATAAAACAATGAGCACAATATAATAATATATCATGCCAATCTTCCACTCTGAATACAAAACACAGCAAACATCCTTTCCTTATTCAACTCCTAGATCAAAATCTTCAAATATGTAGATAATACTTTTCTTTTCCCTTTTCTATCTTCTGCTCAGTCTAGGTGGAAGGATCTTATTTACTCCTTCAGCTCCTCTAGAGTTGGATTAAGTCAGCCTGAGTCTCTCAAGTATTCCATCCTGCCCACACCTCTGTAAATAGTTTCCTCATTCAATTCTATTCAGTTCTCCTTTGAGTGTGCCAACTTGTTTCCTGCCAGAACTCTGACTGGTACATCACTGTTCATGTTCTCCTACTGTGTTTAATCATTTCAAAAACTTAATTCTCATTTTAGCAGAGTTTCTAGAAGCAACAGAAATAAGTGCCATATGTTCAATCTGCCATGTTTAACTATCAAATATCCTTTTCCCAATATCTTCTCCTATGTAGGAGTTATCTGACTTTATTTTCTTTGATAGAACATACTAATTTCTCTTCCATGCCCTAAGCAGAAGACTGAAGCTTTAATCTGTAAATAAATTGAAGAAAGCAGGTCTCAATTCAGGAATAAGCACCGTGGTAGGCAAAGCAGAAGCACTATACTGTAAAGAATGAGATTAAGACAAAGTCTAGGCAGGGGATGCCAGGATAGCTCAGCGGCTCAGCATTTGCCTCACAATCACAAGGTCCAGTGTTTGTTTCCTGGCCCCGGCCTGTGCAACTCCATGTGCTGAACTGTGGCACAACTGGTGACCATGGACGGCTTGGCGGTGAAGGTTCTCACCTCCCAAGTGTAAGACTGTGCTCCTCCCCCTGCCCCCATCCCCATTCAGTTCCCACCCAGCGTGGCTCCACATCTACCTGTGTGGAATGAAACCATGTCACAACTAATGATGTACAACTATGGAGACTGCTCTGGTCCCACCCCACTCCTCTCTCTCTTTCTCTCTCTCTCTCACCTTCTCTCAAAAAATAAATAAAAATAAAAATAAATAGAAAGACAAAATCCATACTGTGAAGGATGACCCTCTGCCCTCTCTCTTGAAATTTTTAGTGCCAAGCAAGCTGAAAGCCAGCATGATGATAACTCTATCTCCATGCACCCACCACTCAGAAAACTTAGGCTTTCTTCTCTGGAGAAAGTGAACAGCCCTAAATGAAATTTGAATATGTGAGCACAACTATTCCACAGTGAAGTTCACCTATTGAAAATCTAGCACACATATTCAAACCTTCCAATCAATGGTTTAGTGCCTTAACTTAAGGTATGAATGGGCAATGGGAGATAGATATTTGAAAGAAACTTCAACAAGAGAAACAAAGACAACCAACATTCAATGCACAAATAAACAAGACATAACAAGAATTCAAAAGAAGGAGAAGCAATTCAGCTCAGAAAGAAAACCAAACCAAACCAAAACAAAACAAAAATCACTGGAGTAGACTAGGGAAAAATAGAGTACTCTAAAAGTTCTGAGGAAAAATCATTTCCAATCTAAAATTCTATGCTTAGGCAAATTATCACTCAGGTAAAAGGATAAAATAATGAGTTTCATTCAGGAACACTAAATGATGTGACAAAGGAAGAAGCCAAGAAAGACAAAGACACTGGATCAAAGGAACAGAAAATTCAGTATGTAAACGAGGGGGAAAGAATTCCCAGTATTTTAGTGATGGGAAGTGTCAAGATGACTGATTACTGGGTCAGCAGGCCTAGTAAGTGACCAATACAGATGAGAGAAGGAAGACAGAGGGCTCCAAGAGGTATTTCGGGGAGAAAACTGAACTCATAGAATATCTAATGTATTTGAATATATTCAGAAATAATTTTCAGTTCTATTGAATAGTTTGGAGTTGAATTCGTGGTTTTAACATGGAAACCTAACCACGCAAGTAACAAAATGCCAAGGCAATTCTTATTACTAGAGAAAACATAAAGTTGCTTAAGAAGGAAGTGTTAGTACAGTGTAAACTATTATAACTGTGAGTAATAGAAACTAATCATAATAATGTAAATAATAAATATTTATTTGGACAAAAATGCCAATGTAAACCATTTGGGAAATGGGAATGTGGAAGTATACATGACTATATTTGAGGGAGATAAGTTAAGAGAGCTCACTATTTACCAGAGTAGCAAGTCAATAAGGAATAACTAAATTAATAAAAGAAAAAGCAAAGAAAAAGAAATGGCAATGTAAGCACATAATTTATATATAGAGAAATAAAGTCAGAAGAAACAACCGAAAAAGATTAAAAGTTGTGTAAGAGGAGTAGAGGTTTGGGGATGAGAATCAAAGAAGCAGAATTCTATGTTCCACTGTAAGCTAACAGTTCTAGTTAATTTTTTGAAAAGCGATTTATGTATTGATTTGACAAAAACAAAAAATGAGAAGGAAAGCATGTGTGGTCTGAAGTCCCAAGTAGTAGTAGCCACTTGGCAATGTTTCTCTCTCTTCCACCTATTCTAGGAACGCCTCTGTTTCCTCCTGAAGAGTTCTTGGAATCACCATGTGGTATCTCACAAGTGTAGTGTGACTTTGTTCTCTTGGCTCCCTCGAAGTTTCTGTTCTCGCTCTTCTCTCTTCAGAGGCCAACTAAAGGCCACAGCACTGCCGGCTGCCGCCTCTCACAGATACGGTTCTCAGGCTGTCGCTACCTGGTGTCAAATGGTTGATGTTTGTGCCAGCGATGCTCGTCTTGCCACTGCGGAGGCTGCTGGCTTCAAGCCTGTTGACATTTGACACCCTCCCTGTCCCCACACAGTTGTGTTGTCCTAAATGGGAGATATTTCTCTCAATTCACAGAATTACAGAATGATGTTTTCTCTTGAGCCTCTGTTTTTGTCTTTTGTCTTACGAATATTGTGGACATGCCACTGACTTCTTTATTTGGGCTGGCTCTTAGAAAGCTAAACCTGCTTGAAATATTAGAGGGTGGGGAGGATTTTATGGTTTGTGTGTTTGTTCAATACTTTTAAGTGACTTTTGGACTTAGTTTTACCCTGTCTTTCATTCATTCATTCATTCATTTATTCATTCATTCAATACTATCTTTATTTTAATAAGGGGACAAATCAATCCTCTTCTTTTGGAATGGGCAAATGTATAAAGCATTGAATAAATAAATAATGAACATTTTTAGCTTTAAGAAAACTTTTCCTTTTATTAAAATCTCTTAATCTTAGGACTCAGAACTGAACTCATGATAACTATCCTGATTACTTTATAGCAAGCTTTACAGTGAGTGTAAGATTGGATAGTGTGATTCCATCAACTTTATGGTTCAATTTCCAAATGGTTTTAGCCATTTCAGTTCCTTTGTCTTTCCAATAAATTTTAGGATCAGCTCGTCCATATTCATAAAAACTCCTGCTAGGATTTTTACAATAACACCTTTATGGAGATATAATTCACATACTTAAAATATGCCCTTTAAAGTGTGCAATTCAGTGGCTTTTTATATATCTACAAAGTTGTGTAACCATCATCATTACTTAATTCCAGAATATTTTATCACTCCAAAAACAAACCCATTAGCAATCACTCATCCAATCAGCTGAAGGCTTTAAGGAAAAAAGCCTGAGGTTCCTGGAGGAAGAGTGAATTCTGCCGCCAGCCTGCTTTTGGGCCCTAGTGTGCAACATCAGCTCCTCCCTGAATCCCAATCCTGCTGGCCTATTTTGAACTTGCCAGCCCCCACAATTGTGTGAGGTGATTCCATCTCCAGAGAAACCCGAATAGTACAGATTTGAAGTTATACAATATGTGTCTTTTCTGTCTGGCGTTTTCCACTTAGCATAATTTTTTTCAAGGTCCAGTCATTCTCTTAATAGCATAAATTCATTCTTCATTCCTTTTTTTGTTTTAAATGGCCGAATAATGGTCTACTATATGGATAGACCACATTTTATTTATCCAATCATTAGCTGATAGACATTTGGGTTGTTCTCACCTTTGTCTATTACAAATAATGCTGCTATGAACATTTGTGGACAAGTTTTTGTGTGCACAAGTTTCAGTTCTGTTGGATTTCTTTTCAGTATGGGACTGTACTTTTTACATTCCTACTAGCACTGTACAAGGTTACCAGTTCCTCCATATCTTGGCTAAAAGGTTGTTAGCCCCTGTCTTTGATTATAGACATTCTAGTGGGTGTGATGTGGTATTTCATTGTAGTTTTGATTTGCATTTCCTTGATGACTAATGATGTTGAAAATCTTTTCCCGATTATGTTTAGATTCATCAAAGAGCTGTTCCATGCATTCTGTCCAGGTTTTATAGCTGTATTCAGTGGGAGAGAAAGGGTAGAATAGGCTCACTCCATCTCACCTGAATACAGAAACTTGTTGGTTTTGATATTCATCTTCACATTTTCTAATTGTCATTGCTGATGATATTATAAATGCAATTGATTTTTAAATATTGATTTGATTTCCTGCAAACTTGCTAAACTCTCTTATTCATTCTAATGTTTTACCATCTACAGACAATGAAAATTTTGTTCCTACCTTTTCAGTTCCTATTTATTTATTTACTTTCCATTATGTGTTGGCTAAGAACTCTAGAACAATAAGCTACAAGAACACTTTTGTTTTCTTCTGGTCTAAAGGAGATATTTTCAATGCAATGTTACACCACTAAGTGTAACATTTGGAGTAGGAGTTTTTGTTTTGTTTTTGCAGATGCATGTTATCAGGTTAAGAAACTTCTTTTCCTAGTTTTGTTTTTGTTTAAATCTTAAGTAGGTATTGGATTTTATTATATACCTTTTCTATATATATAAAATGAAAAAGAAGTGGGATTTTCTTTACTTTTTGACTTTTAAGATGATGTTTTAGAATTGATTTTCTAATATTAAACCAATGTGGTAGATCGTTTGCAAAGATGACTGCAATCATTCTTCCCATCCTTTATACCCGTGTGCCGTGGAAATTTGCCATTCATCCCCTCAAGAGGCAGAGCTCCCTTCTCCTGGAATCTGCTCTGGGCTTGTGTTTTATTTTATTAGAATGTGGCAGAAGAAACACTGAATGATTTCTAAACCTTGGCCTCAAGAGGCTTTGGTTTATTTTTATTTATTTATTATTTTTTATTCTTTGGCTCTCTCCTTCGCAGATTGTACCTCTAAACATGGAAAAGCCCAGGACAGTACACTTCATAAAGAGAGAGGCTCAGAGTCCCAGCCATTTCAGACATCCTAAATGAGGTGATATGTGAGTGAGGTCATCTTAGGTCATCTACCAACAGCTGAGCTCCTAGCTGATGGCAACAGTGTATGTGACCCAGGCAAGACCAGCCAAGCTAACCCATAGCACTGTGAGAAATAATAAATTGTTGTTTCAAGCCATGGTTTTTGAATGTTGTCATTTTGGTTCTCATGTTTTGTTTTTAGTATAGCATAGGTAACTGATACACCTATCTTGCACTCTTGAGTTAAACCCAACTTGGACATGGCATATTATCATTTCATGTATTGCTAGATTACTTTTTCTAAAATTTTGTTTAAGATTTTGCCTCTATGTTTGAATGAGTTTGGTTTATAATTTACTCTTCTTATTAAGTTTTTGATGTTAAAGTAAAGTTAGCCTTATAAAATGGGTTGGGATGTATTTATTCACTTTTTACCCTCTAAAATAGTTTGTATAAGGCTGAAATTATTTGCTTCCTGAATTATTGAGATAACTCACTACTAAAATTGTCTGTCAAAAATAATTGGTTTTTCTGTGAGAATAGTTTAAGCTCATTCAGTGTTCTTTAATTGTTATAAAATCCTGCATGTTTTCTATTTTTTCCTGAGTTGGTTTTAGTAAGCTATATTTTTCTATTTTTAATTTCATTGGCAAAAGTTGCTATAACTATTTCTTTTAAAGAGTTGTTTAAAATTTTTTTCCTGCCTTTTCAATCTTTTCAACATCTGTAATTATACTTGTTTTTAATATCTAATATTACTTATACCTTTTCTTTTGCCTTTATTAGTTTTATTTATTTTATTTTTCTTTATTGGTTTTAAAGAGGTTTGTTTTGTAAATGACTTAGCTCTTAGTGTTGATGCTCCTCTATTTTCTATTTAACTATATATAATTTGTTTGATGTATATAAATACATATAATATACATATACTACCCTGTTTCCCTGAAAATAAGACAGTGTCTTATACCCTGTTTCCCCGAAAATAAGACAGTGTCTTATATTAATTTTTGCTCCCAAAGATGCGCTAGGTCTTATTTTCGGGGGGATGCCTTATATGTATTTCAGCAAGAGGCAAAACTGTAAGTAGGTCTAATTTTCGGGGGATGTCTTACTTTTGGGGAAACAGTATGAACTATTATTTAACATCAAATATTATTTATATGTAAAATAAATTTTTATATTTATATATAAAATAAATAAATTTTTATATTTATCTATAAAATAAAAAATTATATATAATGTGTTTTATGTCATACAACACATATATAACATAATACATTTATACTATGTTGCTTATTTTATTATTTCTTTCTATGTTCTTTGCTTTCATCTGCAATTCTAATATCTTGTTAGACACTTAACTCATTAATTTTTAGACTTTCTTCTTTTCTTTTATAAATGTTTTTATTATAAATATAATACATACAGAAAATAGCATAAAATATAATAGTTTGTCCATGATTTATAAAGCAAACCCCCATGTAACCATCACAGGTCAATGAAAAGAACATTACCAGCACTCTAGAACAGGGGTGGCCAACTTTTCTGTATATAAGATCTACTTTTTATCTTAAAAGTGTGTCACAATCGACTTGTTGTCATAGGCGTAGTCTAAGGGGGAAGAAGGGGTGTGAAATGCATACTATGTTTATACACTGTGTTTCAGTATAAGGTGCATTCCAGCGAGGTATGGGTAGATAAGTAAAATATATGTTCAAAACTATT
>PVKE010032585.1:0-18385 GCA_004027555.1 Craseonycteris thonglongyai
ATTGACAGCACTGTACAAACAACTCAGTAGGTGTCATGACCTTGGTATGTCAGTGTCTCATAGCTGTGTTCATGTCAATGTGTGATGGTGTCTTGCTGAGTGCCATACATTATTGTTGTTGTGTGTTTTTGTGTGTCATGAGAACAATGAAGCTTGAGTTTGTCAAGACCTTTTGAAGAGACAGAAGGACGTTCTGGGCTGTGTTATCACTGGTGACAAAACCTGGGTATACCCATACAAGCCTGAAACAATGGAAGTCAGCCAATTCTCCATGACCAAAAAAATTTTGTCAGTCCAAATCAACAGTCAAAACAATGGTGCTAACCTTTTTTGATATCACAGGGCTTGTTCATTGTGAGTTTGTACCAACTGGACAAACAGTCGGTTAACCAAGTTGACTATTTAAAAGTGCTGAAAAGGCTGAGTGAAAAAGTTTGACAAAAATGACCTAAACTTTTTGGCAACAACTCATGGCTCCTGCATCACAACAATGTACCAGGTCACACAGCACTGCCTGTGAGGGAGTTTTTAGACAGAAAACAAATAACTGTATTGGCACACTCTCCTTATTCACCTGATCTGGCCCCCCAATGACTTTTTTCTTTACCCGAAGATAAAGGAAATACTTAAAGGAAGAAATTTTGATGACATTCAGGGCATCAAGAGTAATAGATGATGGTTCTGATGGCCATTCCAGAAAGAGTTCCAAAATTGCTTTGAGGGGTGGGCTAGGCACTGGCTTGGGTGCATATAGTTTCCCAAAGGGAGAACTTCGAAGACGACTATAGTGATATTCAGTAAGGAGGTACCGTATGTAGCACTTTTTCTAGGATGAGTTCACAAACTGAATTGTCAGACCTCATAAGCCAATTTATTTCACAGAATTCAAGTATGAAGGCAATAGGAAAATATTAGGTCACATGTTTCAGTAAAATGAAGATTCACAAAAAGAAAGAGGAAGAAAGGGGAACACAGAAATCAGGGGACCTGAAACCGGAAAAAAACAAAGGAAAATCTCAGGATGACAGTTCACACAGATTGCTACTGGGGACAGAGAACTTCAGGAGAGAGATCTGCAGGGCTGAAAGAAAAAGGAACTGACAGTGTTTGGAATAGTGTTTGAACACTTGAAAAATTTAATAACAGACTTAACAGATATGGTGAAGCTTTTTTAAAAAGTAGCAAAAGGTAAATTGGAAATAATAGACAATGTAATGTAGAATTGTACACCTGGAAACAATGTAATTGATATCAATGTCATCGCCATAAATTTAACAACAACAACAAAATGACAATAGAGTTATAAAGAGTGACAACTAAAATTAATAAATTAAAACTATTATAAAGCTCAAAAAACTTAGAAGAAAAGACCTTGGATTGAGAAATAATGCAAATTCTACTCAGGGTATAAAAATATAAATTGAACTTGATCAACTGGTGAAGATGAAAAATGCAAACGACTTCTAAAGGAACAGGTGAGGGGTTGCAAGACTAAACCCCAGATGAGAGTGTAGATTTCCAGGCCCCCTGTACAATGATGACAGGAATGATTCCAGAGTGTCCATTTATAATTTGGGTAGGGGAAGCCGGGATGGCTCAATGGGCTGAGCGCTCGCTTTGCATTCCTGGGGACCGAGGATGGAGTCCCGGCCCCGGCCTGTGTGGAACCATATGCTGAACTAGGGAGTGCCCCCAGTTCAGTTCTCACTGGGGTGAGACCCTGGCCCGGTTCCTGACCTGTGCAGCCCCTCCCGCCTGTGGAGAGGAACTATGTGGAGAAATCGATGATGTGCAACTGTGGAGACTGTTCTGGGCCCTCCCCCTTCTCTCCGTCTCTGTATCTCTCTCTCTCTCTCTCTCTCTCTCTCTCTCTCTCTGTCAAAAGCAATATAATTAATTAATTAATTAAATTAAAAAAAAAATTGTTTTAATTTATAATTTGGGTAGAATCACACTGGAAATTTACAGTCCTTAGGTCCAGTCTAGAATGTCTGACCTCTAACTAAGCAAACATATTGAAGTACCAAGTATTTCAAGCTAGTCATGTATGTTCCTTTGAACTTGAATAACTGACTTGACAACTCTGGAAACCTTCAGAATTAAATTCATGAAGTAAGACAAACTCTTAATACACATATATTTTGTATTCAATTTAAGATCATCTGTGTTTGTTATATAAGATGTTTATAATGTCTAAGAAAATCTGACATATTAAGTAGTGATGTTAATTTCTTAGATGTAAAAGAATTTCGCAAGTTTGTAAACAATGTTGGAATGTTTAAGTTAATGTTACCCTATAAACTCAATTTATTAAGTTCATAAGAGTTGCTAAAGTTCTCAGGAAGTTTTGTTCACTTGGGTTATAAATCTGTCCTCTTGGATATCTGAAAGACTAAAGTATCAAATACGCTAAACATATGAATGAAGTTTTAATGTTTAAGGCAATTTGACAAACTATTTCTTAATTAAATTATTTTGAAGAATTTAATCAATTCAAACTAAATTAATTAAATTTTAATCCAAAAACAAGTAAAAGAAAATGTTGCTATAAAAAAAACACACACTTGAATTCCAAGTATAATATGTAAGGTAAAGGCTTAATGAAAACAAGGTTTTGTAATTCATAACTTCAATAAATCTAGTTTAAAACCTCAAAATTATAAGATATATTTTCCATGTATATATGTGCTTCATACATGTACATGTATGCATGTATGTGTGTATATATAAATATATAAATACTTGGTTATGCTTTTTTTTTTTTAATGTGTTATTACTTTATAGACTTCTTTGGCCTCAATTTCCTTGTCTCTCTGAATAATATCTCCCTCACAGACTTATGAAGAATATTAAAGGTATTTATAAGAAAAGGTTTTCTGATCAAAACTAAAAATGCTAGCTAAGCATAGATGTTAATTCTACTTTATAACTGTGGTATCAGCAAGTTTGTTTAAGAATTTTCAACATGAGAACTAAAAACTAACATTAGAGATTAAAATTATTTTTGCTAGATAAAGCAATAGTTGCTTTAAGGTACATACACAAATGATAGATTTTTATGCATAATGTGTTGGAATGAGACTTTTAAGTATCAACTGATGTACTCCACTTCCCTATATGTGACCCTGCCCCATTCATTCAGAGACATGCAATATACAAGAATGGTTTAGAATTAGAACTTTACAGAGATCAGGGTGTTACTTCCAAAATGTCCACAACTGAGCTTATTAGCTTGAAAGGCAAAGTTTTCACTTGTAAGAGGTGGATTCTAAGGAGAAAGTGTTTTTGAGAACAAAAAAAAGACAAAGGCTTGGTGGTCTCTGCACATAGATTGAACATCATAAACCATAGAATGTGGAATAATGAATGATAATGTAGAAGCCTAGTTTTTATACACATGTGAAAAGAAATTTTTTTTAAAACCCTTTGGTTTTTAAAAAGAAAGGAAGCTACAAAGAAAAGGAGAAGAAAAGAATCTGGGCTCAGATATGAGAGCATCATTTATGCCACCTACCCTACCCTGGCTGGAACTTAGATTCCCTCATGGAAAAAGGAAATAGGAAGGAAAAAGAATAGATTCTTGATTGATAATGTACTCATATTTATCCAAAAAAGAAAACAATGGGTGAGACAAAACTCACACGTGTCAATGTTGACCTTTCAGTGACTAGATTACATTCTCCACCAACAGCAGGAATGGCAGCTCAAGAGCTAAATGTGATTATAAAGAAATAAATTTCCTTTTTTGACTAGCTCTGTAACTATGAAATTTCTATCCACTACAATAGCATGATGATCTTATATTCCATCTCCACTGAGACAAAAAAAAAAGAAAAATGTATGCTGAATTTCTAATTATGTCATATTTAAATTATCTATACTCTTCTAATATAAACACTTTTGAACTGACTGTATTGAAATTTTCTTTGCTATTTTATTCCATGAGAAATATTCATATAGAATCATAATATATCACAAATACTTTTAGTTATAATTTCACTGAGGATATGAAATATGGACTATAGGAGATAGGCAAGCAATTTTAAGTGATACTTAAATGTACATTTTTATCTTAATACATACTGAAATAAACATTACTTGGTTATACAATTTTAAAAAGGAGAAGAAGGCATGTTTCAGTAGAATAGAACTGAACTAGACTTCAGGAAGCCTAGATTGCCATGCCAACTGTACAACTGTATAGTTGCAACATCTTAGCAGGTCAGTCTTTCTGGTTTTCAGTTTATTCATCTATAAACCAAGGAGACTGAATCAAGTAATTCTTATGCTTCTAATCCTAAAATTCTGTTATTTAGATAATAGCCTTCAAAGCATTTTATAGGTATCAATTTATTTCAGTGTTACCACATTCAACAAGTATTTAATGAGCATCTTCCAAGTGCCAGTGTTCTGAGTGCTTGGGGTGCCTCAATGAACAAAACAGATGAAGATTTGCCTTCATGGGGCTTATACTTTAGCTCACATCCTGTGAGGAAAAATATTATTACCATATTACATTGGAAGTTTAAAGTCAGATGTAAGCAATTACCCTACATAAATTAGTAGGAAGCAGAGTTAGGATTCAGACTCAGGACTTCTGATTCACAGACTGCATTCTTTTCACACTCTATACATTATAAGGGATATAAATCAATAAGGAAACAAGTTTGAGAAAAATAGAAGCTGCTGGCTATTAGATAATGTTATCATATGCTCTTATTTAGGGTCTTTGATGATGCTAATAATTTTTTTAAAGAAATGAAAACCCTGGTGGCACTAAATAAGAAATAATTCTTATGAAACAGATGCTTAGCAGATGGTAGATTGCTCCTTTTCTTCTTGGCACCTCCTGATGAAAGACTGTGATATGCAGGACAGTTAGGTGTGTGTGACTTCCTGGGTCTTACCCGGTAGATGTTTCTGGAATAGATGCTGCTTCCTTTTCTTGAGCTCAACAAATTCACAAGTATGATCTGCAGCATTTCCTTTTCTGCCATTCTCCTCATATTATGTCCAATTTAATTGACTCTAATTACAATATTTTAAATTGAATTATAGACTGAAATGACTCAGGAGTTTCAGGAAAAGTAACCCACAGACATTATTGGAAGTCTCCAAATTCTCCCATTAAGATGTTTGGCAGGGGAAGCCAGGATGGCTCTGTGGATTAAGAGCTCACTTTGCAGCACCAGGGACCGAGGATCAAATCCCGGCCTCGGCCCGTGCGGAACCATGTGCTGAAATGGGAGCTCCCCCAGTTCAGTTCTCTCTCTGTCTCTGTATCTCTCTCTCTCTCTCTCTCTCTCTCTCTCTCTCTCTCTCTCTCTCTCTCTCTGTCAAAAAACAATTAAAAAATAAATAAATAAATAAATATTAAAAAAAAAAAAGAATTGTTTAAAAAAGATGTTTGGCAATCATAAACCTTTGGACAAGGCAATATGGCATTAAAAACATCTTCCAAACAGCCGAATGTATTAGGCAACAACAGTATGCAGGTCACTGGGATAGGTTCTATGGGAGATACAACGATGATGAGGTGTGATGTTTGTCTACAAGAATATCACAGTATAGGAGGAACTTAAATAAATGCACAAATCATTATAATGCAAGGCACAGTATGGTAACTGCTGTAAGAGTGGGTCAAAGCAAGAGTGGGAATTTAGAGGAAGGAGGACTCACTTTCTCTTGGCTGGATTGGGATGTGCTAAGCACTTGCTAAGGTCAGACTTTGCACGATGATAAGGATTTCTGCAACTAGAAGTAATCAGAAGAATTTCCTTCCAGACAATATGTACTCAAATGTGGAGGTGCAAATGTTTACAGAAAACTGTCAACTTTGACTAGTACACATAAAAATATATGAATGAACTGGATTTTAATGACCTTGCAAATCAAGGCAAGCTATCTGAACTTAGATCAAGTTGTAATAAAGAATTACTGAAGGATTTTGTCCAAGAAGACGACATGATCCACGCTTTGTTTAAGCAAGATTAGTTTCTCAGGAGTTGGATTGGATTACAGGGGAGAGAAACAGAAGGCAGTGAGACCAATTAAGAGTCACTTGTTATAGTCCAGAGAAGAGATAATAATGAACTGAAGTAGATTAGGCATTTGTTAGAGAAAGAAGGCAATGAATAGGAGAGATGCTGAGGAGGTATTTACTAGTATTTCCCCATTAAGGGGGGAAAGTCTGTATCTTTAGTAATAATTGCAAACTAAGATTCAATCAAAGTTTCTAGGAACATTAAGAAACTAAATTACTAAGATAGGAGCCCAATGGTCAATTAACTGTCCCTTAATTTTATAAATTGCTAGATCACGTTTATATTTATATAAAGAGGAACATCCTAAACCCTCTTTACATGATAAATCTAAATGATGTGAGGGTCTCTTGAGTACTGAATTATTATTTAAGCACATCCTAAAAGGTAAAAACCTAAAGCAGAATTCAAAATTAAGTTTCTTTAAAATATATCATATTATGTAATGTAAGGCACCCTCTGATTCTTCACTGCGATTATATATGAACACAGTGTCATAAAAAAATAGGTGTTGTTAAATATTAATAGATTTTCCTCTAATCAATCTTTTCTCCAGTAGAATTAATACAAATATATTGAAAAAATAAACTTAATTACTTATGGTATGTGTCATCGAAGGGTTCATTTAAAAGCAAATGTCTATCATTCAGAACTAAATATATAACTAAGAGAAAATTCATAAATAAAAATTGTGCATAGAATGATATAGAATAGAATTCAACATGGGAAATAATTTTCTTTTCTGGGTTCTGATACAACACCATGGAATCGATACAGGCTAAGTTCCCCTGGGCCAGAGAGAAAAGTGGGAAGTGATCAGCCATTGCCTAGATCCCATAAAAGGGTTAATTCAAGCCCAGATACTACTAAATCATACTTCAGTCCATCCCCCAAATACCAGTTCACCACAAAGAAGGGACCACTTTTGCAATACTGAATTTCAACCCTGAGAAATAGTTATATCATACCCTGGGTTTTAGACAAATACAACTATTCACTCTTCTTGGAACACCCTCCTAACTTCCCCATAAATCCTCCTCATATCTTCACGGATGCAAGTAGTTTTTCCCAACTCTAAGCCCCCATGGCACTAAGTCTGAGTTATCTTTTTAGGTTTGACATTTTAATGTTATGTTAAGTTTCTCTCCTCTATAAACTTGTAAGTTCCCTGAAGTCAAAGTCTTGGTTTCATAGCCTCATGGTATGTAGCACTGGGGCTTTCCCACAGAAATCACACAAGAAGAGCGGCTGAAAAAATGTCTAAGACTTTACTTTTCAAGAGCACTCCATTGATCCATAAAAAACAAACAAACAAACAAACAAAAACCAATTAAGGGGGAAGCCGGATTGCTCAGTGGGTTAAGTGCTCACTTTGCAGCCCTGGGGACTGAGGATTGAATCCTGGCCCTGGCCCAAGTAGACCCATATGCTGAACTGGGGAGTGCCCCCAGTTCAGTTCTCACTGGGGTGAGACCCTGGCCCATTTCCTGCCCCGTGCAGCCCCGTGCCCAACTGTGGAATAAAATTATGTGGGAAAACCAATGATGTGCAACTATGGAGACTGTTCTGGGCCCTCCCCTTCCTTTCTGTCTCAGTATCTCTCTCTCTCTCTTTCTCAATAAAAATAAATCTTAACAAACAAACAACAATTAAGAAGATTCTTGGAGAAGCCGGGATGGCTCAGTAGGTTAAGTGCTCACTTTGCAGCCCCAGGGACCAAGGATCGAATTCCAGCCCCGGCCTGTGTGAACCCATATGCTGAACTGGGGAGTTCCCCCAGTTCAGTTCTCTCTCTGTCTCTGTATCTCTCTCTCTCTCTCTCTCTCTCTCTGTCAAAAACAATAAAAAAATAGAATAAAATTAAAAAATGAAAGAAAGTATACTTAAAAAAAAAAAAAAAAAAGGAAGATTCTTTAACTTACCGACCTTAATATGTAACACTGAACAAAATCTGGGTCTCAGTGTCAATTATCATCACCCATATCTATCTTAGACTGTATCAACATTTCTCAAATAAGATCAAGAATGGTTTTTCATGTTACTCTTCTTTGCCTCCTCTTCCTTTTTCCCTCCCCTAGGCTTCCATTATAATTTTTAGAATAAATAATACAATTCAGTCCAAGTATTTTTTTTTTTCAAATTGAAGTCTTCTTTTTAGATGATTTTGTTTTTCCTTTTTTAGGATGTCTTTCCATGCCTTTACAGCAATAAATTTCTTTTTTTACAAAGATCCCTGCCTTCAAGGGAATCATTGTGTTTTCTATCATAATTCAAGATCAGTGCATTTTGGACTATAAATGAAAAATAAGGGATGGCTCAGTGGGTTAAGCGCTCACTTTGCAGCGCCGGGGACCAGGGATCCAATCCCGGCCCCGGCCCGTGCAGAACCATATGCTGAACTGGGAGCTCCCCCAGTTCAGTTCTCTCTCTCTGTCTCTGTCTCTGTCTCTCTCTCTCTCTCTCTCTCTCTGTCAAAAATAAATAAATAAATAAAAATATATTAAAAAAAAGAAAAATAACATTATTATATTACATTGTGGAGCTTCTGCTCAAATTACTAGTTCTCAGGAATTGGACTCTCACTGTATTTTCATAGTGACAGCTGTGTTAATCCCAGCAAAGTGTTATAGGCTTCCATCTCCAGCCTTTAAAATCTATTTGTATAACATTTTATATTTAGTGTCTTGAGCCTAGCGTAATTGTACTAAAATTGCAAGACAGTGTGACAGATGGACTACCACAATTTAGTCTCCTATAGACTCTGACCCACAGCCTTTAATTTGTTTGCCAATTCTACCTTGGGACTCTTGCCTTTGGCCACATGGGGATTAATAATAACAAAGAACATCCTATACCCTCTTTACATTATGAATTTAGTGTGCACAGGTGACGTGTTAAACAATAACTGAAAATTAGAAATACAAAAAAAAATTTTAAGTCAGGCTAAGGTGAGGGGTTACTCAATTCAGCATCTGTCCTCACAGCTCACTACATCACTGAGAAAATATTCGAAGTACAGGAAATGTCCTTCAAAGCTTGAATTACTTGTAGTTTTCATCTTTCAACTCAAAGAGTTGTGGAAGCATTATCCAATTCCACTGGACCATTAGCTGAAGGTTCAAATTATCTGTACTATTCATACATGACCTTATAATTTCTATGGAACTTTTCTCTACGTTGATCAAATATTTCAACTATGTATTCATTTCTTCCAAACACATTCTCATGAAAGGCATCAGAGTAGGCATGGTTTTCATTTTAAAGTTAAACAAATGTAGAAAAACATTAACTCACAACAGTTCCTACCATAAGTAACAACAGTGCTGAACATCTATGCAGGGCTATTTTCACTAGCTAATCTATCTCTCTTTATACTAAAATACCTTAAAATGGCTTCACCTTCTTTTGTAGCTCAGACTTTTTTGTCCATACTAAAGAGTATAGTGGTGCAGAATATGTATAGTTATTAAGAATATGGCCTCTAAAACTAAGCTACCTACATTCAAATCCTAACTCTGCTATTTACTCTGAGAATTTAGGCAACTGACTTACATTCTCATGCTTCAGTTTCCCTCCAGTCAAATTAAATTAAGTCTATCTACTTGTAAGAATGTTGTGAAATTACTGCATATATACAAGGTCTGATAAAAAAATATGGTGAATGTTTAAATTTTAAAAAATGTATTGAAGTAAAAGACACATTGCCATTAAATTCCCTCAAAACACTCTCCCTCACCTCGAACACACTTATCCCATCATTCTTGCTACTTTCTGAAGCAGTTCTGAAGTCCTCTTTTATTAGTATCTTTAGTTGCACTGTTCTGGCTGCCTTGATGTCCTGAATTGATTCAAAATGTTTATCTTTCATGGTCGTTTTGACTTTGAGGAAGTCCCATAGTGCCAGATCCTGTGAATAAGGTGGATGAGAACACATCATGATGTTTTTTATTTGACAGAAAGTTATGTTAATGCATTGATCATGATCCATGATTATGGCACACTTTAAAACATACTCTCAATGATAGCTCACAACTGACTGACCGTACTGAACACGTTGTGACTTGTCACTCACTAAGGTTCAACGCACCTCCTCCCGTATCAAAGACCCCCCTTTCCATTGGATGGCACTCAGCAGCAGCGTTCACTGTTACTGTATTTCTTGATCACACCTTGTAAGATCCACATATGATGTATTTAAAGTCCTTAAATCATGCCTGGCATATATAGTATGCTTATTTTTCTCTAAGAGAGTTAATTTTATCATGCAGTAACTCACTTAAATATCAGAGATATCGTAGTTACGTAATTTGGTAGCTTCCTGGCCTTAAGGAATTTCTAGCCAGTTATCAGAAAATCAAATTTCCTATTATTGGGAAGGTGAAGAGGACTTATATCTTTGATAATCTTGGCCATGCCATCTGAGATTACACTGCCGTTGAGTTGTAAATAAAATAAAAAAAACTCTCATTTATCCCAAGTGCTATGTGAAATCCAATGACTTCTGCTAATTCTCACTGAAAGCTCCAAATCTCTGACTTTTATGTCTCAGTTCCTGTAGCTGTTCTTGTCTTCCTCCTCTATACAAACCTAAATCTGGGACTCCGCCCCATTTCCTTGATTACTTCTCCAAACTACTCACTTAAAGTATATTTCTATGGCAGGCTTGAATAAAGAGTTAGGTTTCTAGTGGTGGGTTTAATATGTTACTGTGTTGTGTGAACCAAGTCCCCTGGATTTGTGTACTGAGGGGATTTGCATAGAGCAACACATGCAATTTCAACGGGATTATTTATTTTGTGTATTCTTGGACATTCTCAACCACCTGAAACCCAGAATTTCCCACTTTCTTCAGAGTCTGCAGCCTCTTGCCATGTAGTTCTGCAGCTTCTCCCCTTAAAACAAACACCATTACCTGCCTCTTCCCCTTATCCTCATTTTTTTGCTCACCTACACCTAGAAATCCCTAATCATTTCTTATTCATGCTTTTCCTGGGCTCATTACCTTCCACCTTGACAAAGATGTTTGCGAAGGTACTTTTCTAAATAAAGCAGTTCTCTTCACCATAGGAATTCTGATGTCAGTTAGTAAAGTACTATTTTCTCTCTGTTACACTTATATAGTGTTTTTATCACCATAAAAATGTGGATTCAAATATATACTTAATTTATTTCAAAAATATTTATCGAGCTCTGGGTAGGAGTTTTCAGGAAATTCAGAGGACTTAATCGTGGATCCTACCACGGAGAAATTTAGCTCTTTTTAATAATAGCTACTACAAATACAGGTCAAAGGGATAAATAATGTCAGAAAAGTCAAGATGAAGTGCTATGAGCATTTAGATTTAGAAGAACCCTATTTGAAAAAGCCCTAGGAAAGGTTTTCAAGAGTTGCTTATTCCATGTTCAATTTTGAAATGGCTAGTTAACCAGACAGACTATTTAGCAATAGGTGAAGTATTAAAGGTCATGTCTCTTTTAGGGATTTTATAAATTGTTATAACTTTAAGCTTTACACTCAGAATAATAGTATCAGATACTTTATAAAGAAGTGAATGAAGTTTGGGGGAGAGAGCCAAGATAGCAGAGTAGATAATCACTACACTTGCTTCCTTCCATGGACACATTAAAATTACAACTAAATTATAGAATAATCAACCTGGAGAATCATCTGAAGTCTACTTAAACAGAAGTTTTATAACTAAGGATAGAAAGAAACCACATCCAGACTAATAGGAGGGGCAGAAACACAAAATAGTCCTGCCCTTAACCTTCGTGTGGTGGTTGGGAATCAGGAGAAAGATCTCAGCCCTGGAGGTTTCCCGCTGAAAAGTGAGAGACCCCAGCTCCATCAGGCTCCCCAGCCTGAGTACTAGTACCAGAAAGAGAAGCGCCCACATTATCCAGCTATGAAAAACAGTGGGGACTCTGACCTCCAGATGGAATGAAAGGCTGTGAGAAACCCAGACACCATCTTAAAAAGCCCATGCACAGAGTCACTCGTTGTCAGGCATTCACCGTGGGCTCCCACAGAGGCCTGGTGACTCAGGGGGCATCAGAGGCACATGGGAGGAGGGGAATACTGAGGTGTGTGGCTCTGGGATGAGGGCTGGTGGACAGTCCCCATTTTGCATGTGGGGTTCTCTTCCGATACAGCTGGCAGGTGGCCACCATTTTCCTGTGTTGAGCCCTCCCCCGACACAATTAAACCTGAATCTGATTGGTTTGGTTAGCTCCTCTGGGAACCCACCCTACCCAACTGCCCCAACACCAGAGGCACTTTTCTCAGCGAGCAACCAGCCCCACCTGCATTGCACTCTTTGTTGTAAAACTATCAGAGTCTGTGGGGCCCAGGCAGGCGGCAACTGGCCTCAGTGCGCTCTGAGACTTTTGCTCATCATTAGCACCAAACCAGAATCTTTTTTATTTTTTATTTTTTTGTTTTTGACAGAGAGAAAGAGAGAGAGAAGGGGGAGGGCCCAGAGCAGTGTCCATAGTTGTATGTCATCAGCTTTTGACATAGTCTTATTCCACACAGGTGGTCACGGAGCCGCACAGGGTGGGAATCAGACCAGGGGGGCTCCCACATGGAAAGCTCATCCCAGTTCAGCATATGGGTCCACACAGGCCACAGCCCGGGTTCTATGCTTGGACCTCAGGGCTACAATGAGCACTCAACCTGCTGAGCCATCCCGGCATCCCCACCAAACCAACATATACATTAACATGGTGAACACAACTCTTCCCACTATAGTGACTCCCTGAGACCCCTGCCTTAACCAACTTGCCCTGAGGCTGAACTTGGGATGGTAGATGGGAGAGGTGTTGGGGTAAGGTGAAAAAGGTGGAGGAATTAAGAAGTACAAAGTGGTAGTTAAAAAATAGTCATGGAAATGTAAAGTAAAGCACAGAAAACATAGTCAATGATATATATGGTGTCGGGTGGGTACTAGACTAATTAGGAGGATCACTTTTTAAATTATATAAATGTCTAATCACAATGCTATACACCTGAAATTGATACAAAATAATATTGAATTTCAACTGTAATAAAAATGTTAAAAAGAGGAGAAAAAATGGAGGAGAATAAGAGGTCCAAATTTCCAAGTATAAAACATTTAAGTCATGGGTATATAATATATAGCATAGGAAATACACTCAATAATATTGTGATGGTGTGGTATGATATCGGATGGTTGCTGGACTGATAGTGATTCCTACGTTAGGTATATAAATTTAGAATAACTATGGTGTACCCCTGACACTAATATAATATGTTAGTTATAGTTGTAATACAAAATTTAAAAAAAACAAACTGAAGTTCTACCATCTAAAAATTCCATGTAAGTCCTGGGTCACTCTAAATGTGTAACTAAGACAAAATAATGATGACCTTTTAGGCAAAATGTATTATTACCAAAAAAGGCAAATATACATGCCAAAAAACTGTTAACTTATAAAAGTTATTAAATATAAAAATATATGATTAAGTTTGCATTTCATTAGGTAATTTTAATTTTATTTCATCATTTTGGCAGGATGATCAAAACGAAATGAATGATTCTGCTAAATTAAGAGGACACAAACAGAAGAAAGACAACTCTCTCCGTACTCAAGTTTAAGTAGAGAACAATGGTCCATGATTATAGGACAGAGAAGATGAAGCCATGTGAAGCACTACTAAAGCAAATTATGTCATTAATCTTCGGATTATTGAAACAACAATGTATCAAAATGTGTTATCTCTCTAACTCAGTATCAGTAATGGTAATGGTTCCATACAGATGCCAGAAAGAAGATAATGGGTTTATTAAGATATTTAAATATTTTTTTTCCATACTATCGGCTATTGGATATTATGTCCTCCTTTTATTAGGTTGGTGCAAACATAATTGCTATTTTTGCATTGTTGGAATTTGACTTTTGATATTGAAATACATTCTTAAATAAATGTAGTTATGTTATATATCATTTTAATGCACATTTCTCACTTTTTTTGTAGTGACTTATTATTTTCTGTTTATTTTATATTTATTTCAGACTATGGAAATGATGTTAGACAAGAAGTAAATTTGAGTGATTTTCTTATTTGAGTTCAAAATGGGTCATAAAGCAATGCAGACAACTCGCAACATCAACAACACATTTGGCCCAGGAACTGCTAACAAACACATAGTCCAGTGGTGGTTCAAGATGTTTTGCAAAGGAGATGAGAGGGAGTGCAGGGATAGCTGAACAGGTTAAGTGCTTGCCTTGCAACTGTGAGGTTCAGGAACCGAATCCCAGCCTATGTGCTGAACTGTGGGGAATGGGCATGAAGCTTTTCACCTCCCATGAGGGAGAACCCCAGTTCAGTTCCCTCCCTGTGCAGCCCCACATCCACCTGTGTGGAATGAAACTAAGTCACAACCAATGATGTACAACTACGGAGACTGCTCTGGGCCCTGCCCCTTCTCTCTCTCTCTCTCTCTCTCTCTCTCTCTCTC
This sequence comes from Craseonycteris thonglongyai, assembly GCA_004027555.1. Classification (NCBI taxonomy): domain Eukaryota; kingdom Metazoa; phylum Chordata; class Mammalia; order Chiroptera; family Craseonycteridae; genus Craseonycteris; species Craseonycteris thonglongyai. The sequence goes on from PVKE010032585.1 coordinate 14,525, forward strand.
TCTCTCTCTCTCTCTCTCTATATATATATATATATATATATATATATATATATATATATATATATATACACACACACACACACATATATCACCTTAAACAATAAAATGAATCTTAAAAAAAGAGAGAGAGAGAGAGATGAGAGAGATGAGAGCCCTGAAGATGAGGAGCACAGTGGCTGGCTATCAGAAGTTGACAACAACCAGCTGAAAGCAATCATCAAAGTTGATCTTACAACTACATGAGAAGTTGCCTAAGAACTCAGCATCAACCATTCGATGGTCCTTCTGCATTTGAAGCAAATTGGAAAGGTGCAAAATCTTGATAAGTGAGTGCCTCATGAGCTGACCAAAAACCAAAAAATAAAAATTGTCATTTTGAAGTATCATCTTCTCTTATTCTATGCAACAATAAACCATTTCTCAACCGGATTGTGACATGTAAGGAAAAGTGGATTTTATATGACAATCAGTGATGATCAGCTCAGTGGTTGAACCAAGGAGCAGCCCCAAAGCACGTTCTAGAGCCAAACGTACACCCAAAAAATTGTCTTAGTCACTGTGGTGGTCTGCTGCCAATCTGATCCACTATAGTTTTGTGAATCCCAGAAAAAACATTACATTTGAGAAGTATGCTCAACAAATCAATGAGATGTATTGAAAATTACACCTGCAGCTGGCATTGGTCAACAAAAAGAGTCCAATTCTTCACAACGCCCGACTTCACATCACACAACCAATGCTTCAAAAGTTGAATGAATTGGGCTACAAAGTTTTGCCTCATTTGCCATAGTCACCTGACCTCTCACCAACCAACCACCACTTTTTCAAGCATCTTGACAACTTTTTGCAGGGAAAATGCTTCCACAACGAGCAGGATGAAGAAAATGCTCTCCAAGAGTTCATCGAATCCTGAAGCACAGATTTTTATGCTATAGTAATACAAAAATGTATTTCTCATTGGCAATAATGTGTTGATTGTAATGGTTCCTATTTTGAGTAATAACTATGTGCTTGAGACTAGTTATAATGATGTAAAATTCACGGTCTGAAACAGCAATTACTTTTGCACCAAGCTAATATATGTATAAGATTTCAGAATAGAGAGATTTTAGGAGTAAATTTTTCATTAACAAGAACAGGCATCTCTGCTACTATAACAACTCTATTTGATGGCAAACTAACATAATGCTTTAAACATTAGTAAATGTTTATTAAGTGTCTGCCCTGTGGCAGCACTGTGATCCAGGATTCCCACCCTTCCAGAGCTTTCTGTTTGGTAAAGGAGAGGGGCTACTTTTATACTAAGCAGTCCCGTTTCTTTTTTGGAATGATTATAAATATTAAAAATTATTTCTTTTATTAAACTAAAATCTGTCTCCTTAAAACTTTAATCCAAGTTCTGCCTTCTGGTATCATGAAAAATAAATGGAATCTGTCATAAACCTTATCTTGCAAGCAGAAGAGGACTTTGAAAGATTATTTCATCAAAGTCACACACAGAAAAAAAAATGTTCATAGGACAGGACCAAATATAGAATCCTGCAGCCTACCATTAGTAGAACCTTTTTAGTTAACATCATTTTCCACATACTTGAAAGAAATGTTTTACACAATATGTTCATAGGTGATTTTTAAAAATACTGAAAAAAATGTAACAGTAAAAGAAAGGTTAAAAAAGATGGTACAAGTTTTATGCAATAGTATATATTTTTAACTAATGTAACATTTTATTTTTCTTCAACATTTACACAAGAGTGTATAATAATATGGGGAACTTGGTAGAGTAGAATACTACTAATAAGTTGGAAAAGAACTCTAGAAAGACCAAATAGTCGCATATTGAACACATGAGTTTATCTCCATTCCCTCACCAAATCTGACATCAATGTCTGAAAACCAAAAGGACAAAGAATATAGAAATGAAGAAGATAGCAGACAAGAGGTGACAAAAGTAAAATTTTGATTTTGAAAAGTAACCAGTTTAACAGAACAAGATAATATAGCTAAGGGAGCCAAAATGTTGATTTACACTGTATACTTTCAGAAAGATTCAGAAACTGGAAATAAGTACTAAAGGTGTGACTGAAAACAGAAAGATTAGTTGTAATCTATACATATACAGTATATACATAGGTTTATATGCATTTTTTTTTACTTTTTTTATTGTTAAATGTATTAATTAGGGTTACATTGGTTAGTAACAATTACATAGGTTCCAGGTATACAATCCTCCAGTAGTTTGTCTATGTGTTACAATATGTGTCACCACCTAGAGTCAGCTTTCTTTCCATCACCGTATATATAGCTCCTCCTCCCTCCCCTCCCACCCCACTCCCCCTTACCCTCAGGAAACCACTAAACTATTGACTACAGCCATAAGATTTTGCATTATTTAAAAAAATAGGGAGAGTCAGAAGCAACGTGGTGGAGACCAGAGTGGTTCGTGAGTGCAGCGACTACCACCATGAGCCTCCTCAACAAGCCCATGAGTGAGATGACCCCGGAGGAGCTGCAGAAGAGGGAGGAGGAGCAGTTTAACACAGGTCCACTCTCTGTGCTCACACAGTCAGTTAAGAACAACACCTAGGTGGCATCAACTCTCACAACGAGAAGTTCCTGGGCCATCTGAAGGCCTTTGACAGGCACTGCAACATGGTGCTAGAGAATGTGAAGGAGGTGTGGACCGAGGCCCCCAAGAGTGACAAGAGCAAGAAGAAGTCCAAGCCAGTCTACAAGGACCACTACATCTCTAAGATGTTCCTGTGTGGGGAGGAACCTATTCATTGCCAGCAAGCAGGGGGCTCCTCCTTGCCGGCAGAACTTGCTCCCCCATCCAGCGAAGACCCCCACTTTGAGATAGGAAAAAAATCTTGTGTTTTTTCTAGTGAAATAAATAAATAAATAAATAAAAAGAGAAAAAGATAAACCAGAAAAGATAAAAGAAGAGAAATACCTTCAAAATTCTGAAGGAAAAATATTCCCTACCTACACTTCTAATCACAAGTGAAGATAAAATAAAGTCATTTTCACATATATATAGTCTCAAAAAATAGACTTCAATTATTTCTCAGGAAGCCACAGAAGGATGTGTTCCACCAAAACAAGGGAATAAACATACAAATAGTAAAAAGTGAAATCCAAAAAAAAAAGGGATCCAATTCAGGAGAAAGATGAAGGCAATTCTTGGGATGATTGTGAAGGGAAGAAAGTGCCAGGAAGCCAGCTGAGAAGCAAGTTCAAGGAGTAACTCACCTAGGTTGGAGCATGAGGTCAGTTGACTCCAGATATGTTACCAAGATACATCACCAAAACATGTCACCAAGAAAATAATGAAACTGAGAAATTGGTATAGGTGTTTTAATGAACTGATAGCAATTTACTTAATGACAAGCGCATTGAAATCTAAGCAAATAAAAAAGATATCCATTGAGGGAAAATTACAAGAAAGGAAATATAATCATACACTGAAGAGCTAGACTGGAAATACTATTTACATAATACAGACATTAAATATTCAACCAAAAATTGTGACAAACTATATGGGGGGAAAAAGTGGATGTGGGTACATAAATAAGTAGGGAGGGGGTGGGGATAGTGATGGAGCCTAAGAACAAATTCTCATTGTCCATAATAGGAAGTCAAGAGATCTAAAAAGTTATATCATCACAAAAAATCTGTTATTTTAAATACAAAAGTAGCAGAAGCCGGGATGGCTCAGTGGGTTAAGCGCTCACTGCAGCGCCGGGGACCGAGGATCGAATCCCGGCCCTGGCCCGTGCGGAACCATGTGCTGGGCTGGGAGCTCCCCCAGTTCAGTTCTCTCTCTCTCTCTCTCTCTCTCTCTCTCTCTCTCTCTCTCTC